>UESW01003756.1:0-40849 GCA_900491605.1 Calamus simplicifolius | reverse complement strand
CTTGCATGATAAAGTTGTATGCTTTAACTTATAAATTTTTAGTTGTATAGATGTTCTTTTGCAATTCAAGGCATAATATTTAAAACAGAGATATTAATGATCCAAATAAGTAAAATTTCCTTACAGATAAAGTTCAACCATAGCATTCCTTTTTGTTGAAATATAATGTTGACTCATAACCCAAGTAGTTGACTTGGATTTTTAAACTTTATAACTGGTGATCGAAACCAGCTGGTGAATGAGGATGTTATGGTGCTCATGCCAACCCAGTGTTAGTGCAGCCATATGGAGATATCAGTTTATCTCATATTCACTTGCAATAAAAAAATGTGCTTTGGTGCCTAAGAGACATGTTCTTTTTAGCAGGATTCCAAGGGAGCAGGCTCCTGAAATCATAAGATCTTATATACTTTATAATTTGCTTATTTCATTTTGAGAATAAATTTATATAAGGTATCGTATCTGTTTTGTGCATTGTATCTATAATTCTCTTCTTCTAAGTTGATTTTCCTTAAATGTCATGCCTTGGTTTTGAAATACATTTAATATCAATCATTCTATCCATTGCCTATCACAGGAGTTCTTCAATGCATTAGTGCCGGTTTCTGCTCAAGCAACATTCCTTTATAAATTTGTTGTCAGCAAATTCTTGCAGGTAGTTGCCCGTATATAGCAGTTTCATTTCTCTTGATTTATTGCCCACTGGAATGATCCTTATTTGGATTAGCAACTATCTTTTTTGAATGAGCATGCTTATATTGGATTCATTTGCATATATAAGAGATTATGGTGTAGTTTTGAGACTTTACCAATATGTTTGTACTGCAACTTGGCTCATTTGATTTAGTGGGTACCATAGTTTATAAGGTTGACCAGCAGCAATATCAGAGTGTCTTCTATAATGGTACCATCAAAGTTGTGGAGACTGGAGGTTTTGTCAGCATAGATTTGTTTTCCTTTTTACTCTTGGGGTTGCCGTCATTGCCCTTGTCGGATTGTGGGCGTATGGTTTAATACATCAATTCTCAAATGTAAGTTGCTTTTAGCGAGTTCCTTCTTATGCCTTAAAATCTTGACTGTGATCTTAGATTGTTTAATTAAAGATATCAGATATTGTATGTTGTTTAAGGGTAGATGCTAACAAGGTATTTGATCAAGTTGTACTCAATTATAAGTTGCCATGATTCTGATTTAATAATTTATTTTCTTTGAGCATAAAAATTGATCAAATATAAACCTTTTTAATACTTGTTTTTCACCCTTGCAGGAAGCAATTTTGATACCCTGAAAGGATCTTTCAAGGAAAGTGAGCAAAGTGTAGGTTTGCAATGATGTCTTATTGGAACATTTATGAATTGCAATGTCATTTTAGGGCATTGCTTATTCTAGTAATCTTTAAAAAAGAGTTAGAAAACTAGGGAAGTCATTTATGAATGGGACCTTTATGAAGTATCCGTTGTCTCATTATGTGTTTGATGTTTTATGTTAGTTATGGATATTGTAATTGATATGGACTACGACTTTCATTTTTAGTTTTTTGATGCTTATCCTTTATTGTCATTATGTAAAAATTTGTATATGTAATGGATATTGTATGTAAAGAATTATATTTTTATTGATACTATTTTTAATATTAAAAAAATATGAAACAAACAAATTATATTCTTAAATAAATATAAAAATATTAAAAATTTTAAAATAGAAATATAATTTTAAAATAATAAAAAATTTAAAATAGAATAAATATAACTTTTCTATACAATTTTAGACATATTTTGTAGGAAAAAAAGAAAAAATATGTATTTATTATTTTTTTCTACGATTTAATTTATATTTGCAGGTAAAAATGATTTAAAATAATAATTTAAAAAGAATCATTAAAATGATTATTAGCTAACTTTTTTCTATGATTTTTAGAAAAATCATAGGGAATGATGTGGATAAAAAATATTTTTTATTTTTCCCTACAATTTTGTGTTTTCGTAGGGAAAGGAATCATTAAAAAATTTTATTAGTCAATTTTTTCCTACGATTTTAAGAAATTTTGTAGGGAAAGATGTGGATAAAAAATTATTTTTTTGATTTTGCTTACGATTTTGGGTTTTTTGTAGGAAAGAAATCATTCAAAATAATTATTAGCCAATTTTTTCCTATGATTTAAGAATTTTTGTAGGGAAATATGTGAATAAAAAATTTTTTTTATTTTTCCCTACGATTTTGGGGTTTCTTGTAAGGAAAGAAATTATTAAAAAAATTATTACCCAACTTTTCCCTACGATTTTAAGAAAAATCGTAGGGAAAGATGTGGATAAAAAATATTTTTTAATTTTTTCCTACGATTTTTTTATCTTCGTAGGCAAAAGTTTTCAAAATTCAAATTTACATTTCAAATCTAGTCACTCTATCCCTACGAAATATGAACTTTTCCCTACGAAAAAAAAAAAGGTCTGATCTTTGCCTACGATTTTGAATATCGTAGGCAAAGGCTTTCCCGACGCATCTTTGCCTACTTTTTTTAGGGAAAAGTTCAAAAATGGGAAAGGCTTTTCCTACAATTTTTCTATCTTTACCTATGAAAAAAAATCGTAGGCAAAAGTCATGTTTCTTGTAGTGGCTCTGGATGGTCCTTTGAAGCCAGGCACAAGGTCACCCCTAGCCGCCCATAAAGCTCTGCTGGTGAGTTCTCTTAGGCATTTCCTCGAACAATAGATAATCAAAAATTATGAATCCAGGTTGCCTTACCCTTCGTGATGGTATTCCTCCAAGGGACTGTCGTTGAATCATCTGAGTAGGGTTTCCCACTTCTTTGAAAGCTGTTGTGTCAATAATTTCAAGCCACCAAATTCTATCCACCACAAAACAACCACTAAACTCTGAGGAAGGTGAACGTGGGGCCTAGATTGGTGGCACTAGCGGGGCTAAGATCAGCCAAGAACCTTTGTGGCCCAATCCGTAACACAAATGAGGCCCAATTCTAAGATAACTCAAGACTAATCTGTATTAATGTTGAAGGAATTAAACATTACATGCATAGTTGTTAAAATTGGACCAAACCGGCCGGTTGAACCGGTTTAACCAAGACCCAAAGGCCAAGTTGGTCCGATTCTAACATAAAATCGGATATGTAAGAGACCCGGAATAACCCAACCCGGCCTGAACCAGGTCACATCTATTTTATTTCTTATTTTTTATTTGTAAAATTTATGAACTATGTGGATCAAAGAGTGGAAAAGATGATCAAAATTAAGTTTAATTACATTCGAATATAACTAAATCCAGTTATATATATATTAGAGAGAGTGTGTATGCACAAGCTGTCTCAAATTTATAAGTCATCTATATTTTTTTATAAATATAACTTTTGAAAAAAAAAACATAGGCAAAATGTAGTATGGTTCATTTTCTATATAAAGCTGAGGATGAATACTAAATTGATTACTTTGATGGTATGAGCCGGTATGGGCTGAGCATGGGAAGTTGAGAGTGAGATGGGGATGGAGTACGGGTGGGTCACCCATCTTATCACCGTGAACATGGGTCTTAATTAAGCAATGTTTTAAAATTAGATCGGATCGGCCATTTTGATTTTATTATTAAAGTTTATTTTATATGATCTGATGAAAATAAAAAAAATCCATTGAATTGGCCAAATTTCGAATCGGTTCAACCCAGTTTTAGATTTTTTTTAATTTTTTATTTGAATTATATTTATTTTTATTATTTTATATTATTAAATTAAAAATTAATTATAATATTATTCGATCCGATTGACCCACGATCCAAATGTTAAGCCAGTTCGTTGTTCGATTCAATTTTCAAAACATTGTAGTTACATCTGCTTGAAATTTATGAGCTTAAAAAAAAACTTTTCTTCTCTCTTTATTGGCCCATATTCATGCACTCAGTTTGGAAAGTCTTTTTCTTCCTTTGACACCTATATAGTCACACAGCCGTGGGGTAGACAACTGAAGCATTTAATGATGTCGTCGGTCATAGATCTAATTCTCCAGCATTCAATCATTTTGGAATTGAAATTGTGGCGTCACACACGTGAACGCATGCATCCAAGCGCGTCAAACTAGCACCACTTTAGGCTATATTTGGATCTTTGCAGAGAGGAAAGAAAGAATAAAAAGAAGTAAAGGGATGAAAGGAAGGGAAAGGTAGGATTAATATCAATCATCTTATTTGGATAAAGAGAGGAGAAAAAAAAGGAAAAGAATTATGTGACAATCATACCTCATTAGGAATGAAAGAATAAAGAATAAAAAATAAAAAGATATTTTGGTCTTCCATAAAAGTATGACTTAAATTTTTTTGCCTCTTAGTTTACCTCCAATTTAGGGATTAACAATTTTCTTTCCACTTTTTCTTTCACCCTCCTTCCAAACAAAAAAACTTATGATTTTTCTCCTTGTTTTCTTTTCCTTTCTCTTGATTTTCTTTCATCCAAACAGGCCGTTAATCAATAAATACTAACCCCGAAACCCCAAATTTGTCCTTACCCCGAGCGGTGGCGTTCAACATTTTTTAGCGTTGATTTTTATGAAAAATATTTTGCTGTTATTTATTTTGGTTTGGCCATGGCCGCAAAGAGATAAAAGTTTTTAAGGGTTTCTTTTTTTGGTTTTCCTTTCTTTCTTGTGAATAGGGCTGTTGTATGTTTGGCTTGGTTTTTCTTTGTAGGTTGATCGATCGGCTCTATGGATGTTTCTGGCATGGTCTTTGTTTGTGAGCTCTGCTTTGGTTTGTGAGATCTCTTTTTGTTTGTTTTACCGATATGTGATTTTATTCTTTTTATTTCCTTTTTTGTCATATTTTTTGAGTTTTTGTGATCTTTGATCACGGTTGATGGAGATCGGTTCTTGTTCTATCTTGATCTTTCTCTCGATGGCAAATATCGATGCCGTCTAATGATTTTTGTAAAGGGGAATCAGTTTTTTGTGATATATTTCGTCTGTTCTACCGAACTTCTGCATTTTTTCGGCACCTTTTGTTTCATACATCTTAGATCTTTGTGAATCTATTTGTTTGTGTTTTGTGGTTTTATTCCTTTCAGGTTAGTTATTCTTTCTTTCTGGATGGGCACAGTGAACTGCATTCTTTTCTAGCTTGCTCAAGCCCAAGTGGTTCCAGTAGATGTCAGCTGCCAGAGGGGCCCGCTCCACCCTCCATCGGCCAAGCTGGAGATGATAGGTCTTCCTCTTCCTCCCATCCGGTGATCATTGCAGCAATGACTATCATCTTTCTTGATTAGGATGTAAAAGATGAGACTATCGATGGATCTCACATGATGTCTCTTGTAGATGTTGAGGGGTATGATTATCTCTGATGTAGAGCAAAGGAAGTATATTGGAGGAGGGGCGAGGCAAGGGGCTTAGGGAAAGTAGTCTACTCTCTTGTTGTCATACCGACCTTTGCCATGTTGGGTGCGCTCGCATGGCAGGTCACCGACCCTAATAAAATTTTTTGTTTTTGGTTTGTTGGGGGAGATCGCACGGGGGTTGTCTTATTCCCCGGGTTCTCCCCTTTTTGGGGAATACTCTTTATTCCCCTCTCTGTTGTTAGATCGCATCATCTATCACCAACAGATTAGGATTTACTATTTTCACGGCAACGAATTGTACTGGTTATGTGGGCAATAAACCGAAGGATCATTTATCAAGCTTAGTTTTGAAATGAGCATGTTTATCATAGCATGTTTATCATGATCATCTTAATAATTCAAAATCAAGCTAAAATTTAATTTAAACTTGCATTAAATTTTATCTAAATCTTAAACAAATTGGAGCCTAGTCTAGCGATAAATGCGATATGACTGCATACTCTTAAAACAAATTCTAAGAGCATGCACATACAATATAAGACAATCATAATAACATCAATAAAAGCTATGGGTGCAACTTGGGCCGGGTTAGGGGTGCAACTTGGGTCGGGTTAACAAACCGGTCCACCGAACCTGATTTACAGTAGTGTTAAACTCAGTTTGCCCAACCCAAACCCAAAGACCCGGGTTTAACCCAGCCCGATTGCAATTGACCCGGGTTAGCGTTGACTGCAACCCAAACCCGAGATAACCCGAACCCGAGGGTTACCTGAACGGGGTTCTTATTGGCACCAAATTTTTGAGAGCCAATTGGGTCGGATGAGATGGCCAACTTGAGGACGAGAAGGGCAAGGCCATCGATCNGGTTTCTTTCGTCCCGATATGGGCTGATCAGGCGCGTGCGATTGTAGATGTTGATGCGATATCTGGGCTGATCGGATGAGATGCGGTTTCTTTCAGATTAGTAATGCAGTTCTTTGCTCCCCAGACACTGTGATATGGCATTCGAATACAAGGACGTTAGGCAGGAACTGGAGAATTACAGCTGCAAACCAACTTGAGCCCTGAAGCCAACTCAACCAATGCTGCGCACTATCCATTGCCTCTGCATTAATGATGCAGCGCTCTTCATTGCACTGATGATCGCGAGAGGTGAACTGCAGGACATTAGCAGAAGGCAAGTGTTTACAGCCACCCGTGAAATCGTAATGATAGCTTGCTCAAGCCCAAGTGGTTCCAGTAGATGTCAACTACCAGAGGGGCCCGCTCCACCCTCCATCGGCTCCAGCCAAGCTGGAGCTCCATCAGAGGGAAGAACCGCCAGATAGGTCTCTTCTTCCTCTCACTCCTGAAGTCCTTCACAGCCTTGTTGGTGGTGTACACATCCTTAAAGATCACGAAAGCAATCCCAGCCCCTGTGCATACCCTTCCCTGTATTCCGATAGCTTACTCTCCACCACCAACCTCAAATTATACAACTTTCTCAACCTCTCTTCATCGGTAAGACCCAATTTTGCAGCAATGTTATCCCATATCTCTTTCTTGATTAGGATGTAAAAGATGAGACTATCGATGGATCTCACATGATGTCTCTTGTAGATGTTGAGGGGTATGATTATCTCTGATGTAGAGCAAAGGAAGTATATTGGAGGAGGGCCAAGGCAAGGGGCTTAGGGAAAGTAGTCTACTCTCTTGTTGTCATACCAACCTTTGCCATGTTGGGTGTGCTCGCATGACAGGTCACCGACCCTAATCAAATTTTTTGTTTTTGGTTTGTTGGGGGAGATCGCACGGGGGTTGTCTTATTCCCCGGGTTCTCTCCTATTTGGGGAATACTCTTTATTCCCCTCTCTGTGATTGTTTGCCTTAGATCGCATCATCTATCACCAATCGTATCTCTCCCTCAACCATCATTAGGATTTACTATTTTCACGGCAACGAATTGTAACTGGTTATTTGGGCCAGGTCTATTTTATGGACAAAAAGAGTAAAAATATTCTCTATCAAAAAATTCAAAGATTATAAAGATTGTTCCCCATTAAACTTTGAAATTATGAAAATTATTTTCTTACTAAAGATTCTTATACAAATCCTTAGATCTGGTTACACCCAATAAAATCCTCTCTTGATTCCTCTCAATACTACTTTGAGCTATTTTGGTTATCCTGTGGCTAGGGCCCTCTTGGTACCATTGGAAGACTCTGGCTTAAGCCTGAGCCAACTTAAAAATCAGAGCTATTTGTACTTATATAAAAGAGAAATATATAGAGTACTGCACGAATTAGGACTCAAATCTTATGAGAACATATCTTTCTTATGCTTGTAAATTTCAAGATTACATAAACTAGAATTGAAATTATAAATGAATATAAAAATATTTTTTTTGAGTTTATAAATTTCATGATAAATAAAAGAGAAATATATAGAGTACTGCACGAATTAGGACTCAAATCTTATGAGAACATATCTTTCTTTTGCTTGTAAATTTCAAGATTACATAAACTAGAATTGAAATTATAAATGAATATAAAAATATATTTTTTTGAGTTTATAAATTTCATGATAAACTTTAACAGGTATTGACATATATGTACAAGTAAATTAAATAGCTTTTAATTTTTTATGCCCCATATATAGATAAATTTAATATTTTTAAATGCTAGCGTTTAAAAAGGAAAACACAACATCATATTGCTGAGGGGAATATAGAGGTTCCTTGATATTGTATTTATTTTCTATCTTTCTTTTTTTAAAAAAATTGTGATTGAAATCTATGTTTTTAAAGGAAAGATTTCATCTGTTCCTTTAACTAGTAACTTCAAATTAATTATTTTTTTAAATTCAAAAATACTTTTTATCTAATATAACTACCTTATTTATCTTATATTTATTTTAAATTTTAATTGAATAACTTTAAATTTTAAATTTAATATTATAAAATAAAAAATAAATTTATAAACCGAAGGATCATTTATCAATCTTAGTTTTGAAATGAGCAGAGCATGTTTATCATAGCATGTTTATCATGATCATCTTAATAATTCAAAATCAAGCTAAAATTTAATTTAAACTTGCATTAAATTTTATCTAAATCTTAAACAAATTGGAGCCTAGTCTAGCGATAAATGCGATATGACTGCATACTCTTAAAACAAATTCTAAGAGCATGCACGTACAATATAAGATAATCATAATAACATCAATAAAAGCTATAAGCTGGGGTTGGGGGTTGCAGCAGTGGAGGATGGTGTGATGTGAGAGATATGGCAATCAATGAATGCGTACAGGGAACGACGGGTACCAAATGGGGACTTAATTATTGATAATTATACGCCCAGCAAAGGTAAGCGGAGTATTAAGAACAGGAGTTTTGACCGTAACGTAGTCTATTCTTTCCTCTTTCTTTCGTTGACCGTGTATAACCAAAGGAAAAAAAAATAAAACAGGGAGGGAAGTTAAGTCCTTACAAATAGAAAGAGATTCTTTTTAATTTAATGGAGACTATTTTTTTTCATTCTTTATTTATGGTTTTTTAAGACTGTGGGACTCATTTCCACATGTTTTCCTCAGCTTCATTCGCACTTTAAATCCAACTGCATGCCTTCCATGGTCTACCATTGTAACAATAAAGATTTTTTGGTTACTAGATATTTGATATATTTATATAGTTGATCTTCTCTTATTATCAAATTGATCTTGTTAATAAATTACAGCTAGCTCAAGGGTACAAAGAGATAACTAGAACGGATAAGTGGATAAATGAAGATATAAAAAGCATCGCAATGAGGATATGATTGATTACACAAAGTTCAGCAACCTCTATTGTCTTCGTTCCACAAGGAGCCAGTGGTGCATCTGATCGGCATACTTTTGGACCGCACCCAACAAGATCAATCAAGAGAAATCTACAAAAACAAAGCAACTTTACACAGCCGTATAGAAACTCGGAAGCAAGATCAGGATAGGAACGGCTCTTTTGCCATGCGAGCACGGTTGGCAACAGCTGGGTCCATTAGCCAAAGGTGACCTTTGATGCCAATCCACCTTCTTTCTGGTATGTTAACAGTTCCAATCTCGATCAGGTCTTTAGTTAGAAAGAGTAATCTTTTAACAATCATAATAACATCCCTAAAACATCACTAAACGTAGCAACGTAATATTTTCATCACCAATTAGCGATGTTCATGTATGCATAATTAAATAACGATTTAAAAAATATATTATTAATTAATAATGCATTTATTATGCCGCTAAATAACAATGGTACGAGCGCCCGCTAACCATGAACGACGCCTTGACGCATTGCTGCGGACCTAGGCCCGCGTTTCATTGCATTTATTTTCCGATGAGAAAATAAATGGGGGTGCTTCTGTTTAACTTATAATTTATTTAGTTTGTTCATGTTTCAAATTGTACCTCTGAAAGTATAGATTTTTTACATTCAAAATGCATTACCTCTAAATATGTTATATTTTGTTAGATTAGAATCCAATGCTTCCTTCTTTTTTGAACGAAAAGAAACATATCTATAAAAGTTCAAGTAACAACAAACTGCTTAGGAATCAAAGCAGCATCATATCGTCTACTGTCAACTAGAATTCCTCCTCAGAGTGAGATGAACCTTATCCAAAGGTGTTGGTCTCCCATTTATTCATTTGCTCTATAACCTATGCCACAATCTGCTTTTTTAAGGGCATTATCAGACAAGTGCAATATCAATCTACTACTAAGTTTTAATTGCTTTTTATGGCCTTTTGTTCAGCTTTTTGCTTTATTTTTTTAAATAGAAGCTGGTGTCTATTATTACTTTAATAAGCCATCTAGGCTGATCTTGATTATTTGTGTTTGATTATGTAGTGAAGTGTATTTTTTTATGAATTATCTCAAGAAAGAATTTTTGCCTCTTATTCGCTGCTGGTTTGCCTGTTGTTCATTAACTGTTGTCCACATATTTTAACCAACTTTGTTGGGTGGAATGATAGCCCGCTTATTTGCATGTGATCGTCTTATATTATTTGACGCGAAGGTTTTGTAGCGAGCATTTTATAATCATGGAGACGAAGGGGTCTATAAATGGCCGTGTAACTCGGTGTATAAAACTCAAGTTTTTTTTATCCTAATTTTATTTGTAAAATATTAATATTAATATTTTTATTTTTATTTTTAAAAATTAAGTTTGAATTGAATTTTAATTAAAATTTGAATTAATAAAAAATGAAAATATAAAATAAATAAACTTAATATTGCATAAATAGACTAAAATTTAAAATAAATAAATTTAATTACACAAATAAATTAAAATTTTAAAGAAACAAGCTTTACATTTTAAATTAAAAATTCAAATATATATATATATATATATTGAACGAAAAGAAACATCTCTGTAAGAGTCTAAATAACAAAAAACTGCTTAGGAATCCAAGCAACAAAAAAAAGAAAAAAAAACATGCAGCTTGAACAAATGCAAGTCAATCTACCAAATCATTCAAATGGCAATAGTCATTCTTACAGCCATTTTTATATCCATAATTGATCAAAAAGTAAGTTAAAACATCTATTTAGTATGATCTTAGCATGACCTTATGCTACGGGAGTAAAGATATGAAATCATGTTTAGTCAAAATAATGTGCAATTTTAAGTGCCTAGGAATAGAACCACCAAATTTTCCATTCAAAAGCCCAACTTTTTTAGGGATGATGACCTAATTGATCAAGAAACAGGCAGCAAGACATAAAGAGAAAGAAGAAAAGGTAAAACAAAAAACAAGTGAAATGAGCACCACACCTTGAGCCTATGATCTCCTTCCACAATCTTGATGCTAAGAATGTGTTCATTGTCATCAAGAAACTCTAACCTTTCGGTGCTGGTGCAGGGAGCCTAGATTTGACATTCACTTTCCTTGCGGTCCAAATCTCCAGATGCCCCCTGCATGATACATCTGCTTACAAATGGCTTGTACTTCTGGGGCTGATCAAATCTCCTCACCAAAGACCACACCTACCATCAGTGAAGCAAGAGAAACATCATTGACATCCATATTTTTCATAAATTTTTAATATGTCCGAATCAGATAGCATTGGTGATCCAAATAAGAGGAACCTGTATCAACAGCACTATGATATGATTTAACTAGTATAACAAAATCTAAACTATTGGCCCTTACAACTCCGTTCAAATCATCGTGTGGTGATCAAATCATGATGTTCTTGTTGACCAACAGAAAGAAAATGATTTATTCTTCTTCCAGTTTCTTAATCCCTTACAAATATTTAGAATCAAAATTCCTCGTATCACCTACCAACTGTTTGAAGATAAAACTATTCTCTTTCCTTTATCTGCTGATATACTGACATTACTAAAGTATAGAATGAAACCAGATTATACTCCGGGCTACCAACAAGATCGAAATCAATGCCGATTCAAACCAATCAAAGAAACCACAGCAATCCCCTAAAATACAGCTTAATTAATGCAACATATGATTTTTCTTGAAGAAAATCAAATAACTTCTTCATCCGAAACCCTTTGGATCTACTCCAAGATATCTATGCCATGAATCAAATCCCTAAAAATCCAATCAAGTAAACAATCAAAAACTTTGCCAAACATAGATTTTCACCTCAAAAGAAGGGTTACACAAAGAATCGAGAACTTACGATATGAACTGGAGCTTTGATGTGCTTGAAGAGAGTGAGTTACACTGATTCTCCCTAACCTTGTCCCAGTGGAGATTTTGCACACACTCCGACTCCACCCCCGAGGTTTGTTGCTGTTCATCTCGTCAGCCAGACTCCACACTTCGCCATCGCTCGATCGCCAGTCCTCCCCCGCCCTTCGCCGTTCATCTCAACCATCTAGCTTTAAAGGCCCCAAACCCCGCAACCAACAATCAAGAGCCCAGGGGAAGAGAAACCGCGACCTCCCCCAACTCCCACCCTACGAAACTCTAATCCTTGCCCCCATTACCCTCAATATCCACCCTCTTTCTCTCCCGATGAAGCTTCTCCCCTTCTTTCTCTTATCTCTATCGATTTTCTTTCGAAGGAAGAAAAGGAGAGAGATCTCCCGATCGTCTAAGCCTTGGCTCCCAGCCCACTGATCGCCTCGCTCTCGCCTCAACCATCTGCCCCTGCAATGTCGTTGAGGTTGAGCTAGGCTTGAGCGGCGGTGTTAGTTCGGGAATCGAAAGCCTTGCACGACGTGTCACGTGTTGTGGCCTTGCAAATCGGGTACGGATTACCTTGGGTTTGGGTTGACCACAACCCGAGACTGGGTCAATTGCAAATTGATTTGGGTTAAACCCGGATTCTTCATGTTCGGGTTGGGCAAACATGAGTTCAAGTACTACTACAAATTGGGTTCGATGGGCCGGGTTTGGGTTGAACCCGGCCTAAGCTGCACTCCTATAAATGGTAGGACGGTGGTGTTTGTGGTTCCCGACGCTTTACGTGGTTCTTTGGATCGTGGGCTAAAGTGTTTACATAAATAGATCTTAAAATGTTGGGAAGTTGGGATGTTTTTAATGAAATAATTGAATCTTAAAGGCTTTGAAAGCTTGGGTGTAGTAGTTTCGTCGAAGAGTAAATTTATGTGGAACGCGGTTTTTCACAAATATTTATTTATTTTAAGAATCTAAATATGAATATACTATAATTACTAAATAGGTAATATAATATGATGGGCATAATCTGTTTAGTAAACAAATCATATTAGATTGATGCTACCCGATTTATTCAATACAAATAGGCGTGACTTGCTTAACACGAATATGTAAAATCTTTATTTGGCATATCAATTTATAATACGATATGATTATTTTGTATTATAGTGATATCAATATATTTGTGGTATAAATCTATTTAATGTTAATCTAAATTTATTTATTTTATGTTGGATTTTGTATACAATTTTGTCATTCCTAATCTCGTTGCAGACTTACGTGCTGAATGAGACACGTGCCAACTCAAGATGGATAGATTTTGAAGTCCGCGATTTCCGCCAGCCATCATAAATACTCGGCCCAAAAAACACAACCATAGAATTGCGTAACGAACCGCGGGAGTCGGGAAAGGAGAAAGTCGTTTTCGCGCACAACTTACGGCTCGAGTCATTTTTGGCAATTTTACAAATCCTTTTACGCTTCGAATTTGCCTAAAACATAGGTAGAAAGCGCCTACAAATACCCCGATCGATTCAGAGAGCGCCGCCGCTACAAATCCTCCGCTGCTCCCCCTCTCTAATTCAGAGAGCACCTACTACAAATCCTCCGCCCGCCTACTCCTCCTCCTCCCTGATTCCAAACAACGCTGAGTTGCTTGCCGAAAAAAGTCTCGCCATGTCGTTTCTTACTACCCACTACAAAAAAAATGATTTATTATGACGAATTAATTCGTCGCAATAGGTACAAATGTGGTCGTAATAACTTATTACGATGACAAAAACTTCGTCGTAATACATTACAAATCGTCGTAGTAATATATTGTCGTAATAACCTATTACGACGAAAATAAGTCGCCGTAATATCAACCTATTACGGCAAAAATAAGTCGCCGTAATAGGTTTTTATTTAAATTTAAAAAATATTAAAAATTTTTTACGGCGACTTATTTTCGCCGTAATATCAACCTATTACGGTGAAAATAAGTCGTCGTAATAGGTTTTTTATTTAAATTTTAAATATATTAAAAATTTATTACGGTGACTTATTTTCGTCGTAATATCAACCTATTACGGTGAAAATAAGTCATCGTAATAGGTTTTTATTTAAATTTAAAATTAATTAAATATCTATTACGATGACTTATTTTCTCCGTAATAGGTTGATATTACGGCAAAAATAAGTCACCGTAATAAATTTTTAATATTTTTAAAAAATTAGGTTTTTAATTAAATTTAAAAATTAATTAAATACCTATTACGGTGACTTATTTTTGCCATAATAAGTTGATATTACGGCAAAAATAAGTCGCCGTAATAAATATTTAATATTTTTAAAAAATATTAAAATTTTATTTTAATATTTTTTTGTATTGCACCTGTTACAATAATTAAAGCAACGATACTATAAATAATTTTCTAATATAAAAGTTTCACAAAATAATTTAATAAAAGTTTTCATTCATTTCAATAAAATCATCATATACAATGTTTCAAAAATACATAATTTGAAAAAAAAGTACATGTACTATGGAGGTGAAGTCTGCTGGGATCCACTAGGATGATATCCAGGCACAAACTATCGCATGAAAGTAGCGAGCTCAGCAGTCGTCGCCTGTAGTTCCTGGATAGTCTTCTCTTGCTGAGCGATGAGCTCTCGGCACTCTTGTAATTCACCCTTTAATTGTGAGCTTTCAGAAGATGAAGAACTACCTCTAATTCTCGATGTACCCTTCGGTAATGGACCCCATCCTCTTTTATAACCAGATCTAGAGCCTAAAACCTCCTCCAAAATGACATCCTCATTGATTGGTTCTTCTGTAGAGTCCTGTGAGGAAAGTCGCTCTATTAACTGTGCCTGCAATGAAAAGAAAACAAATTCAATATGTTTAGTATAAAACATTACATTCAATAATATTGTATTTTTAATTGATAAAACTTACATGGGTTTCTTCAGCTTTTTCATTTATCCATTGATTCTTCTTTTTATCAAAATGAAGAGTATTCCACAGATGAAGTCTTGATGGCTCCTCTCCAGTAATAGGATCTCTCTGAAAAAAACAATAATAATTTAAAACAATAATTTAAGACAATAATCTAATACAATTATCAATGTATCAATGGAATAATCTAATATAATTATAATATTTTTGATAAAATTAAATCAAGTATGATAGGATTTTGGAGTCTCTGGCAACAAATCAGCCAGCTCCAATGAGTTCTGGCATGGTCCAATTGATCATTACTATTGCAGCTGTATTTAGCACTACATCACTCTCTCTTTCTCTATCTGAATGCTAGGACAATTTAGGTAGCATGTTAGAGTCCTTGTAGATTACAGCTTAACATTTTCATTGAACACAACTAATTGAAACCGTACTGCACGTTCTGTTGTCCAATGCTTCGATACAGCAGATATATAAGATAAAATCAAGAGAGACCTTGAGTTGTTAGACATGGTACATGAAATATATGGCAATGCTATTAAGTAACGTGAGAAAGTATTGGTTCGGCGTGGGCTTGCCATAGTAGTTATAGCACAATATAAAGTTCAAGGGCAAAAGAACTGTATAATGGTCAGATATCACTCTAATAAACGTGATAAAATAGATCAATATGTCTAGTTCTTGGAACATATGGAAATAAAATATAACGAGGGCAAACTAGAGAAGGAAAGATGAGAAAAGAAATAGAGTATGGTGGTCAGCTATGATCAGAGTTTGTGTGTGCACGCGCGTGTGCGTGCGTGTGTGAAAAAGAGGTCAGTTCTCAATTTCAAAAACATGATTAAATATCGTTAATCTATTTAGTTAAGAACACAAAAAAAAATGGACAGTAGAACAAACTGGAGGAGCAAATAAGATTAAAGAAATAGGGTATAATGGTGTATCAATTGCAAGAACATAATAAGATACTACAGCACTACGACTAGAGGGACTTGACAATTTTAAGCTATCAATTGTTTGCTTGTGAAACTGCAAGGAACAAAGGAAGAGCGCCAAGAGTTACACAGCCCAACTTATGCAATGGCAGTCATGCAAAGTTAATTGCAGCAAGTTGTTAAGATACAAAATGAAGAGCATGTGGCACATGTGCAAGTGATAGAAGGGCAAAAGAAAAGTGGTCAGATATCAAATCATGATATAATGTTAATTAGAAATTAATTTTTAAAATTTTGTAACATGAATCTTGAAGATTCTGTAGCCTTGAGTGTCAAAGTATTCAAACTTTCCAAAGCATTCTAAGTCAAATTATTCAAGAATTCCAAAGCATTCTAGAATCTCAAAGTGTTCTAGATTCTACCAAAGGACAATGTCTTTGCCAACCATCTGAATACTATGTCGTAAATAGTTACACCATCTACAACTTTATGAGAGATTCAATAAAGGATGCTGTTGGAATTCTTGTTGGAATTCTCAAAGATGGTGATGAAGAGGAATTCTTCCTTTATATATATATTTTTTTTACACAAGATTAATAACCATCTATATTTAGATGCTGAATGAGAAATATGTTAAGCTGGTGAGTTGGCACATTTGGATCAAACTCTTCAGTTATGTTGTTACCACTAATTTCCTACAGAATCCACACCTGTTAATAAGCTGGTGATGCTAAATCCTAAACGACTGGTTTCAGAGTGGATTTTAGCCACAAAAAAAAAGACTCAGACAGAATGCAAAAATAGGAATTCAATGATCAGAATCTGGTTATACAAGGACAATTGAAACTTGAAGCTGGCATCCCATAGCAGTTGAGCTCCTCCAGTGAAATTTAAATTGAGCCGTGATCTCTGACAAAACAAACTCAAGTAAGCAGGAAAGAGAGGAAGTTTTCCTTTTTCTTAGAGTTCTTTGGAGCATATTTTCAGTGATTTGTTCGAACATTAAAAAGCCACAGAGGAGTATTTTTTTCCCTTTTTGTTATGAAATTATTATTTAATGGCTTCTTTCTCTTGAGAGCTTTTGTTGAGATTTTTAAATGATGTCCTTGAATTGTTATAGGCAAGTGCCAATTCTAGAATAGAAATTTAACCAGTTTTATACACATCTTGCAGCGCTTATTTTTTTTCTTTGAGATTAGGAGGGGCAAATCTGCATGGATTAAGCTCTGGTCTATGATTGTCAAAATGGCCATTTAGGCTTTGCAGGGTAACCTAACCGAGGTTCAAAGGCATGCTATCATATATGCATGATTACTGATAGGAGACACATATGATGCTAAAGAATTAGTTTAGTTTACAAGGTATTATGCTGCCATGATTCTAGTGTTATCATCTATCTTCTTAAAAATTTTGAGTGAAGTTTGCTCAAAACTCACACACAAGCAGATCCAAGAATATTAGTGAGAAATAAAAATAAAATTTCCACGTAATCTAAACCAATTCATGGCATATTCAAACATAAAGAAACAAACCTACAACCAACATAAAACAACCATTCTCAATCAATAAGATACGCAGGCATTACAACACGATGACAAATTCAGACCAACTAGACCCATGCATCGAATACCTAGGTTCATGCTAGAATATAAAAGCACTAGAGTCACAGTATTCCTTACCATATCATAAGAGTGAGCCGGTATAGACTTCGATCCAGTGAGAGCAGCATATGGCTGCAATTCCCGATTAGATTTATTTGTTTCTGATTTTTTCTACATCAAAGAATTAATGAAAATGGTTATATGAGTTTATAAAAAATATAAACTATTAAAATATTTGTATGGATGTATTACCTTATAATCATCTGAATAAAAGTAATCACATAGAAAAGTCCTCACTCTGCGAGACACGAGATGGCTTATTTTGTTTTGCTAAGCTCACACTTGTGTCCCCACCGTGACTAATGAAGTGGATATGAAGCCGATATCTAAATTCTCGATAAACTTTATTCATTTGAAACTCAATACCTTTTTTAATATGATCTAAATTCATATCAAGATCGAACTTCTCCTGCAAGTATATATATATAAATTATAAAAGTTATAAGGTATATTAAGTACATTAAACGTAATCTAAAGTAATCTAATACAATTATACTGACCTGAAGTCGATCGATCATAGGTGCTTTCTGTGCATCAGTGATCTCACTCCACTTTCTGACCGCAAGTGGTGCCATGTCACGTACAACCACTCCTATCTCGGTCAGAAACTCAGAGCGAAACTCACCCAATGGTCATCCAACCTCAGGTGGCAGAAGAATAGGCAACTTCTGTCCACGACGCGTATCAATCAGATGTGCGGACTTGTATCCGCGAGCAGGACCTCGGCCCTTCTTCTTTGATGATGTAGCTGCAAAACATAATGAACTAAATTAGTGCAAAATAACATAAAGAAACATAGCCAAATAATATAAGTTTAAAATAGAGTTATTACCTGATGCGCCGACAGATGACCCCTCTGTCAGAGCTGGAATGTAAGGAGAATCATCTCGCCTCGATGTAGCAGGAGTATCTCTCGAAGACATCTGCAAACAAACATACAAACTAGAATTAACAAATAAGAAAGTATAAGAACATATAGTTATATAAGTAAAAAAAAATGAATGCTACCAAATTAATCACTGTCATCACTAATATGCTCATTTTCTTCATCATCCTCCATATCAGAACTATGTATAGATCCCTCACTGTCATAATCAGCTAGTGTGTCGTCCTCCTCAACATCTTCGCATATAAAGTCTTCTTGACCGACATCACTATGACCTCTAATGTTTTCTTGAGTTGCAACTATTTCAGCATCAGTGTCCGTACGCCGAGATGTTATTAAGTCCATGTTAGGTTGCTCACATGTGAATCGAAGGGCTGCTGAATCATCTTCTTGATATACTTCTTCCTAAACATCATCATCTTTTTTTGGAATATCCCACAAATGACGATGACTAACCTTGTATACCACTTTCCAATTAGAATTGTTCTTCAAATCATCCAAGTAGAAAACCTTTTNAATCAGCTAGTGTGTCGTCCTCCTCAACATCGTCGCATATAAAGTCTTCTTGACCGACATCACTATGACCTCTAATGTTTTCTTGAGTTGCAACTATTTCAGCATCAGTGTCCGTACGCCGAGATGTTATTAAGTCCATGTTAGGTTGCTCACATGTGAATCGAAGGGCTGCTGAATCATCTTCTTGATATACTTCTTCTTGAACATCATCATCTTTTTTTGGAATATCCCACAAATGACGATGACTAACCTTGTATACCACTTTCCAATTAGAATTGTTCTTCAAATCATCCAAGTAGAAAACCTTTTCAGCTTGTGATGCTAAAATGAATGGCTCATGTTTGTACCATTCCGAACTATATTTATACTTGTAATATTATAATGTTGTTGCATTCTCCTTTGTTTTGGTTCAGTTTCAAACCATTTGCACTTGAACATTATCGCCTTACAACCTTTAACAAAATGAAATTCAAGGACCTCTAATAATATACCGTAAAAGGTAATTTCTTCTCCTAGATGAGTAGAGGGAACACAAATGCCACTATTCTGTGTTTTATGGCCGACATCCCGAGTAACAGTGATAAATTTAACGCCGTTCACCACACAGCCAGTATACGAGAACACACGACTGTCGGGACCAATAGCCAATGAATAAAGCTCATCAGTAGCTTCAGATGCCCCAGCAAAATGCTTATTTAACATCTGGATAAACCAAACATCAACGTCATTTGAAATAAAGACATGATATATTAATTGACAATATAAATGAATTTACGGGCTTACTTCATTTTTAAACCACTCCAAAAATCTTTCCTTTTGTAATTGGTCCAGTTGTTCCGGTCCAGTTGGATTTAGCTGATCAATGTGTTGGCTATAGAGAACATTACGCTAATGAGCGCTATAGAAAATTGCATGATATGAAGAAATAATTTTACAAGTATACTTACTTGAGAAATGGTTGCACCTCTGGACAATTATTGATGAGGTACCAATGTACTTGTTTTAAAGTTTTATCATCTAAATGCACCATTCTTCCTTTTCCAAGTGGCCGCCAACGAGTTGCAAATATATTTAATTGCTTGTCCAATGGCTATCCGAATCAAAATTTCGTTCCGGACGATTGAATTTTGTTTCTATGCCTCGAAGATACATTGAACAAAATGTTAGAGACTCGTTGACAACATAAGCTTCTGCAATTGAACCTTCCGGACGAGCCTTATTACGTACGTATTGTTTATACGTACCAAGTGCCCTTTCAAAAGGATACATCCATCTACTTTGAACAGGTCCGGCAAGTAAGGCCTCGTAAGGCAAATGAATTGATAAGTGCACCATAACGTCAAAAAATGCTGGTGGGAAAATTCGTTCAAGCTTACATAAGATCACCACAATCTGCTCTTGTAACAACTCCAAATCCCTAACATACAATGTCCTTGAACAAAGTTGTTGGAAGAAATTAGAAAGCTCAATTAAAGTACTACTCTCATGTTTCTGCAAGAATGGTTGAATGCCAATAGGTAACAATCTTTGAAGTAGTACATGACAATCATGTGTCTTCAAGCCGGATATCTTTCCATCACCTTCATTTACGCACCTTGAAATATTGGAAGAATATCCATCGGGCACCTTCACAGATTTTAGCCACTTACAGAATTGTCTTCTTTCATCTAATGTTAAGGTGTAAGATGCAGGAGGCTTATAAACTCTATTACCTTGAGTTTGTAACCACAACTCTCTTCGGATCCCCATTGAAGCCAGGTCCTCTCTTGCTTTATATGTGTCTTTTGTTTACCTTCGATGCTTAATAAAGTTCCCACGACATTGTCACATATATTCTTCTCAATATGCATTACATCTAAGTTATGTCTCAATTTTAATGATGACCAATACTCCAACTCGAAGAAAATGCTCTTCTTATACCAATTCAACTCATTTGGTGCACGCTTTCGCTTTCGATGTTTATTGTTTGGATGCTTTCCGGACTGTTCAGCAGCTATGTGTTGTAATTGCATTAAAATTTCTTCTCCGGTCAACATTTTTGGTTTGACTCCATGCTCTCTACTTCCATCATGGAGTCTACTATTTCGCCACTTGTGATAAATAGGCAAGTAACGGCGATGTCCCATATAGCAAATCTTGTCTTTCAGCTTTTTGGATGAGGTTTGCTCATTACAAACTGGACATGCCTTATAACCCTTTGTGCTCCAACCAGATAATAATGAGTATGCTGGAAAATCATTTATAGTCCATAAAACAGCTACGTGCATCCGAAAACTCTCTTTGGTAGATGCATCATATACATCAACACCTTCGGTCCATAAATGTTTAAGTTCATCCACTATTGGCCTTAAAAATATATCCATATCCCTTCCTGGAGATTTAGGACCGGGGATAAGCAACGACATCATAAAGAATGTCTCTTTCATATATTTCCATGGAGGCAAGTTATAAGGTACTAAAATGACGGGCCACATACTGTATGCATTACTCATGTTCCCAAATGGATTGAATCCATCTGAAGCAAGACCTAACCTTACATTTCTTGGTTCACTGGCAAAATTAGGATACTTTTGATCAAAATCTTTCCATGCTTCTCCATCTGCTGGATGCCGTAACACCCCATCTGTGATCGGTCGCTTATCATAGTGCCACCTCATATCTTCAGCTGTATATCTTGAGGCATATAGACGTTTCAAACGAGGTGTGAGTGGGAAATACCGCATAACTTTATAAGGTATCTTCTTACCTTTGTCTTTAACCACTTGGTATCTAGGCTCGTTGCATACCGGACATTTTTCTAAATAGGCATTCTCCTTCCAAAAGATAGCACAATCATGCTTGCATACATGTATGTTCTCGTAGCCTAAACCCAACTCATTCATCTTCTTTTTGGCCTCATAGTGCGAAGATGGTATTCTAGTACCATTCGGAAATGCCTCTTTTAATAGTTCAAGCAACATATTGAAAGACTTATTTGTCCACCGATTGAGGACCTTAATGTGCATTAACTTCACTAAGAATGTCAAAGAAGAAAACTTTTCACATCCAGGATAAAGCTCGGATTCCACCTCATTGAAAAGATCATCCAATTTCTTACTGTGATCGGTCCTTTCATGGTCAGACATCATCGGATTGTCATCATCATTGCCAACCTCAGTGTGAGCACCACTTGGGCCAGCGATGTCCTGCAATGCTTCGACCATCTCATCTTGTTCCCTTTCTGGGTCATCATCTTCATTCTCATTTTCATCTGAGACATTGCTTCCAAACTGTTCTCCATGAAAATACCACGTCTGATACGTCTTCGAGAAACCCTTTAACGTACAGTGTAATTTAACTAAATCAGGCTTATGCCATTTGCCATTATAACACCGCACACAAGGACAACGTATCTTCCCTTCTTCATTAACATGAAGCCTTGCCTTTTCTATGAACTTCTTAATACCGGCATCATATTCTGGACAATTTCGTTTCTTATGTATCCAACTCTTATCAATCGGCATCGTTGGTGACGTACAACAGCTGTTTGTTGCAAGGATATGTTAGTGATAAAATTTTCCTTTTTTTATTCAGTGAATTATCCTACTATAACATCATGAATCCAAACAGTAAGTATGCTGAATTTTCTTAAAATCAAAGGCATAAAAAACATAGCAATTTATAAATAACCAACATAGGGTAACAGAGAAAGTCACATAGCCAACCCTTGCAGCTGCAATTTACTTACCCCTTACTTAAGATTCAATAAAAAGAGAATTTATTTAAACAAGGACAAGTTGACAACGTTATTTATAGCCAAACTTGCTTCAGGTTAGGGATTAGCTCATTAACATAATTGAAAAGGTCCCAATTCAAATCGGAAAATTTTAATCATGCCGCAAATGAAGCTAGTCTCAATCATTTTATTACATGCCACAGGCATCAAGAAGAATCTCTTACTATGGCAAGTGCATAATGTCAATAGTTTTGATTGACACAAATAACTGGTAAAGTCCCAATGTATATGTGTCAACTCTAAGGTTAGCTCTATTCAAAACATTAATCAGTGTCCATATATAGTCTATGCTTACACCCAAATAAATGCAAACTTTAGAATACATTTAAAGTCTATGCATAAGTTATTAGCCATACAATCATTTATCTAAACATGACTGTGATCATAAACAAAGATACTAAAATCAGAGGAAAATGCTTAGTTATATAGATAAGCTGCATAGATGCTCTAGCAATTACAGTTAATCAGAAAGGTAAGAATGGAGAAGCAAATAGACACATCATGCTTCATAAAAGATTGTCCATTCAATTATAATATAAAATTCACTATAATTGTTATTAGAATGGACAAGGTAGAGTAACCATAACAGAAACAATCTTTTAAGCTAGCTGTACAATGAGGCAGGTCAGTAAAACCACCACATGCTTCTTAATAGACAGAGAATATGAAAACTATGGAATTCCCAAAGGTTTCAGGAGTCAAAAAAAAATTTTCAAAAGCAGAATGTGGGTTGGAATAGGTCCGCAGATTGAACACACTTAACAGACACTCAAGCTAAAATATTAATAGGCTAATGTCATGAACACATTCAAAAACAACTGAAACAAATACATGGATTATAGTATCTAATAATCTAGGTCATATTGATGAGACAGATGACTCAGTAATGCTTCTGAAATTTCTTTTTTTAAATAAGAAAATCCTTCCATACCCATATCAACAGTTAAAGAAAAATCTTTTTTATTTTTTTTGAAGTAACTAGTAGATAAATGCCTGAATCTCCTCTTGATAAGATACCAGACATCATCCCATCTTGGAAAAGCAAAAGTCACAAAAAAAAAAAAAAACAGAATCTTTAAATAATTTATAATTTATGTCCAGAAAGACCGAATAATAGTAGTAACAATAATGACTACAGTAACGATAGCAACATTAATGATAAAAGTAACTTAACAGCAAGAAAAGAGAAGTAACAATTACAGTGATAGCAACAATATATAGGAACAGAGTCAAGGATAAATAAAATAAGGGACAAAAAAATTAGCTTTCTGGTGTTCCATTACGACACATGTACTTTGGCTTGACATAAATAAGGAGAAACACATAATTAACTTCCCAGTATGCAAATATATAATATTGCAACTAACACAGAATTTTTTCTACAAGATAACATACAAAAAGGGTGTCACAATGCACAAGGTTCCGTCCACTGTAGGACATGAGGATGGTCGCTTGTATGCAGCCTTACCACTATTTCCATGTTTTAACACAGGTCAATCTTACATTGCACCAATGTCTGTCCTTTGAGGAACATATACTATCTCAAAAGTACTGAATTTCTTTTCACATGTTTTAGCAGGACGAACTTCAAACAACTTTTCAGTCATAACTAAGACATGTTCTGAAACTCCAGATTCCCTTCATACAATGCAAGCATACCTAGTGTACGTAGCAATAAGAATTAATGGGATTTCATCAAGTACCATTTTAAGAAGGCTAACTATAAGTTGCTGATTTCACATACTTAATTTGGCATATCTTGACAAGAGCACAAACACAACCAAATATATTAACTTGTTGGTGGCTTGGTCTATTTGTTCAGCAAGCCATTTTTGAGAAGTTCGTGGTTGGGTGTATTTCTTAACAAATGAGTTCTTGAGAACTGCATGGCTTGCTTATGTTTGGCTTCATTAAGCTCAAAACAATGCCTTACATGCAGTTAACAGGTGCTTCCAGGAATTTATTGAATAATGACATCAACGTCTTATAATAACATGCCAATATGACAGAAGGTTAAAAGCACCATTACAGGATTATGCTTCCTAAATTTTCTGCAAAAGCACAGCTCAAAATGATGCCTTACATGCTGCTAACAGGTGCTTCCAAGCATTTGTTGAATAATGACCTCAACTTTTTTTAATAATATGCCAATATATGACTGAGGGTTCAAAGCATCATTACAGGATTATGCTTCCTAAATTTTCTGCAAAAGCCCACATTCCCAATATTAAATATTTCAATATGTCATTCCTTCTTCACCAAAACAAATCTGAACCACTTGCATGGTGACAGCAGAAACGAGTGCAAACACAATAACTCAAATGGGTAAAGTGCTGAAAATTTTGAAGTACAGATTATGGGAATGTATTTAGTATCTAAACATATCAATTAATTGTCCCCAGATGCCAATGAAATCAATATCTACAATTGTAAGAGTCCCTGTCGGAGCAAGCAAACATCTATCCTATATTAGAACATAAATAGCGTGTCGCTCAGCCTCTGACAATCTTCACAAAACTAATTTCTTCACGTCGTCCAAGTTCCAATGTTACAAATTTGAATACTATTTCTTACAAATCAATCTAGAGATAATAATATAAGCGGGAAAAAAACTCAAAAAGCCACTGAAACACGATCTCACCAGAAACCTCAAATTAAAGCCGTGGCACCACTAAACTCTGCAGAAGTCGCAGCGACGGTCTCACGAACAGTAACTGAATGACCCGATGAAGATTTATCCCTTTCTCCAAAATTAAAAAAAAAAACAAGAAAAAAGAAATCAGCCAACATCACTGCCAATGCCTATATCCAACAACTTCATCCCGTTCTTCCAAAACCCACGAAGCCAAAAATGGAATCAAACCAATGTGAAAGAAAAGGAACATTGGAACCCACAATTTCGGACAAACACCACCCATTAAAAAACGAACCTAGAGAAAAATCGAAACAATTTTTACTAAAACTAAGAAGAAAAAAGAACCACGAATCCAAATCTCGCGATAGGAACCGACGAAGGGAGGGAGGGGCCTCACAATTCAGGGGCGCAGACGTAGACGTCGCATTGGCTGCCGCGGACGAGCGCCTCGACCAGGGTGGCAATCCTGTCGCCGTTGGTCACGAGGACGACCGGCTTCTTGGATCCGTCCTCCTCACCAGATTGGAGACCAGGGAGGGGGCAGAGGGCTGCTCTTTGTAGATTTGAAGAAGACAAGCTCTGGAGATTTGAAGAAGAAGAGAAAATGCGAGGGCGATGAGAGATTCTAATGGGGGGAAGACGAAGACGGCGGGAGGAGGAAGGGTTTTCACAGAAAAAAAAAAAATCGCGCGAGGGTTAGGGTATTAAGGGGACCTTATTACGGCGAAAATACCTTTCGTCGTAATAAGGTCTGATATAAAGATATTTTCTCACTATATTACGACGAATGTTTAAATTCGTCGTAATATGTTTATTTATTACGGCGAAAATATATTTCGCCGTAATAAAAAGAAAATAAAAATTAAAAAATTTAAAATTGTAAAATAAATTGTGACCTTATTACGACGAATTTATAATTCGTCGTAATACGTCTTATAATTACGGCCGTAATAAAAAAAAAAATTAAAAAAATTAAAATCGAAAAATAAATTGTGAAATTATTACGACGAATTATAAAATTCGTCGTAATAAATCTTTTAATTACGGCAAAAATTTATTTCGCCGTAATAAAAAGAAAAAAAAATTAAAAAAATTAAAATCAAAAAATAAATTGTGAACTTATTACGACGAATTATAAAATTCGTCGTAATAAATCATTTAATTACGGCGAAAATTTATTTCGCCGTAATAAAAAGAAAAAAAAAATTAAAAAATTTAAAATCGAAAAATAAATTGTGAAATTATTACGACGAATTATAAAATTCGTCGTAATAAATCTTTTAATTACGGCGACAATTTATTTCACCGTAATAAAAAAAAAAAAATTAAAAAAATTTAAAATCGAAAAATAAATTGTGAACTTATTACGACGAATTATAAAATTCGTCGTAATAAATCTCTTAATTACGGCGACAATTTATTTCGCCGTAATAAAAAGAAAAAAAAAATTAAAAAATTTAGAATCGTAAAATAAATTGTGAACTTATAACGACGAATTTAAAATTCGTCGTTATACGTCTTCTAATTACGGCGAAAATATATTTCGCCGTAATAAAAAAAAGAAAAATTTAAAAAATTAAAACCGTAAATTAAAATGTGGACTTATTACGACGACTTGTAAATTTCGTCGTAATAAGTTTTTTTTTACGGCGAAATATATTTCGCCGTAATAAATAATTATTATGACGAATTTAACTTTTATTTCGCCGTTATAAATATACCTATAACGACGAAAATATTCGCCATAATAAGTTCGCCATAAAAAACATACTTTTTGTAGTGTCTTCCGAAAAGGATAATTTTAAATTTTTCTGTAGTTGCTTCTTTCATTCAGAAGGTGCACCAGTGTCGTTTCTCTTCATCTGAAAGCGAGATAAATAACCTCTGAACCCTAGAGTTCCTTTCATTTTTTTACCTGTGCCTTTTCTTTTCTTTTTGGTGGTCGAGTAGTCACTAGTGTTCTAGTGTTCCTCCACTATTTTTTCATTTCCTTCCATGGAGAAAAGTGGTTTTATGTGTCAACGAATACCACAAACATAAATCAGAAAGAAGCAGAGTAATGGTTCTTTATTTAAAAGAGGATAACGCTCCTTTAAGTGCCATTCCAAAAGAAGCTATAGAACCAGAAATAGGTGAACAATACGATGACTCCTTAGTTCATATATTATGATACCTTTTTAAAAATATTATATCACCCTGCACATATTTAAGCCCAAAATAGTTCCATGACTCCCTAATTTGGATAGTATGATGCCTTTGCTTAAATATTATACACCCTACACAAAATTTTTTTCATATTTTGATAATATTTTTTCTCCTATGTTTTAGGTAACTTTGGAATTATTTCACTCCCTGCTGTGAAGGCTTCACAGTTCCATGACTCCCTAATTTGGATATTATGACGCCTTTGCTTAAATATTATACACCCTACACAATTTTTTTTCATAATTTGATAATTTTTTTTCTCCTATGTTTTAGGTAACTTTGGAATTATTTCACTCCCTGTTGTGAAGGCTTCACAGTTGTTTAAACACTATTGCAAGCTGGTATTGTATGTTCAGAACATGTGAAAGATATATTTTAGTACACTCTATATAAAAATAATTCGAAAGACCCCATTTGATGCCTTTGTCAACATGTAGTCGTTCTCAGTCGATGGGTGACTGCTTGTAGATATAATAAGATACAATAATGAAGAGGTGACGAGTTAATTTTTTATGGCAAGATGGTCACATTTAGTGCCAACGAAGTCGCACTGATTTTAGGTCTTTCATCCTATGGAAAGAAGATCGACACGTCGAACCCAATGTATAAGGGAAGGTTATATAGAAGATTTGGTCAGGCATTAGATCTTTGCCATAAGGGGCTGAAGGAGTTAATAAATGAACTTCAATCATCTAAAATACAGAAGAATATTGAGAATACTATTAAACTTTGGATCGCTTACATGTTTGTAATATTTTTGGCTCCAAAGTCTAATCGGACATGTCCATGATATCTCATTCGGTATTTGGATGATTTAACTCAACTGAAAGAAATCAACTGGGCTTTCGCAATCAAGGAGTTGATTGTTCTGGGTCTTCTAGAGGTTAATACTTACTTGCGATCCAAGGAGCTAGTCCAAGCAAAGAGAGAGGACAACGTTAAGAGGCAGCTTACCCTGTTCGGATGCTCAGCTACGCTAATTGTAAGGATCATTCATATGAAGAAAGAGTGTAATTATCTTTATTTTAAATCTTTCATATTTTAAAGCATAAAATTTTTATGTACAAGCATGGTTCCTAAAGCATACATCAATAAGAGTTGGTGGGCTAGATCCCGTCAGATATGGATGGCCGTAGCAGAGTTGGTAGGCTAGGTCCTATCAGATATGGGTGGCCATAGTAGAATTGGTAGGTGCCGCTTGATTTAGACGGCTGTTGTAAGTTTGCAGGGCATGGCTGGTCGTTACAATGTTCGCCAGATATGTCCCCCATGTTGCACATCTGTTATCTTGTTCTGAATCATGGGAGACGTGTGGATAGTGATAAGTGATGAAGTGGTGGAGCTAGGCATGTGGGCCCCATCAAATCTAAGAGACCATCAGATTTGTCTTTCACATTGCATTTTCGTTGAGATCTTGGATCGTGAGAGATTATGTGGGCAGTCTGCATGGCTGGTTGAGTAGTACAAACTGTACTTATAAGGGATCCTGCTAGGGAGGTCGACTGGAGGCACAGCCCGAGTGGCCAAATCGGGTCTCACCTAAGTGGCCGAGTCGGGTCTCACTTGAGAGGCCGGCTAGGGGCGTAACCCGGGTGGCCGATTGGAGGTCCTGCCCGGATGGCCAACTAGAGGTTTTACCTGGGTGGCCAGTTGGAGTTGTTCCGAAAGTGTAATCTCCACCGTCGATTGGGTGTGGCTCCATCAACTCCATCACTTTCCAATTCTGATAGAGATGGTCGAGCTGAGTAGGGATGGTCGATTAGAGATGGCCGAGCCAAATAACCGAATAGAGATGGCCGAGCCAGAAGGAGATGGTTGAGCCGAGTGGAGATGGCCGACCTGAATGACCGAGTAGAGATGGTTGAGCCGAGTGGAGATGTTCGACCCGGATGATCGAGTAGAGATGGCCAAGCTGGATGGTCGAGCAGAGATGGCCGAGCGAGTGGCCGAGCAAAGATGGCCAAGCCGAGTTGAGATGGCCGATCCGGATGACCGAGCAGAGATGTTCGACCCGGATGGAGATGGCCAATCCGGATAGCCGAGCCGAATGGCCAAGTAGAGATGGCCGAGTAGAAATGGCCGACCTGGGTGATCGAGTAGAAATGGTCGTAACAGATGACGAAGTAGAGATGGCCGAGCCAAGTGAAGTTGGCCAACCCGTAAAACCGAGTAGGGATGGCCGAGTCGGATAGCCAAGCAGAGACGGCTGAACCGGATGGCGAAGCAGAGATAGCCGATCCGAATGGTCGAGTAGAAGAGACTGAGTAGAAAAGGTCGACTCCGATGACCGAGTAGAAGAGGCCAACTCCGATGATCAAGTAAAAATGATCAAATAAAAATGGCCGAGTAGAGATGAATGACCGGAATGAAATCACTGTTGCCCATAAGGCCTATTATCTCATCAAGTGCCATGTAAGCTATGTTATAATTAGCATTGCAGAGTACTTGCACTTGCGCACATACGATACTCGAGTTTCAGAAGTTTAAACCCTTCGCTCTTTGGACCTATTTGGACTTTTTTGGGAGAAGACCGTATCAACGCAAGGCACCTCTTGGATAACCTTATTCTCTCCGCTCTTTATTTTAGAGCACGATTTGAGGCTGCCAATGTTGAAAGAAAATGATCTCGAAAAGTGATTATAACCTTCCAGGATTAGAAGCTAAAATCCCTTGGCAAGAAAGATTCATTTCGCCATTGCTTGATTGAGCCTTGCACAACCAACGAGAGTCGAGAACTGATAAAGCTGTATTCTAAACCCGAATTGCATTACTTGTCTTGGCCATCAAATCTACTGTCTTGGGGCTTGTGTTGGGAATTGTATCCTAAAGCCAATCATTTGATGATTATGCTGATGTAAATTGTATATAAATTAATATATTAATAAAAGTTATTTGGTAGTTTATTCATTATAAGAACATCTTCTTAATACTCCTGAAAGTAATGAAGCCATTAGGATCTTCCTCACGATAAATGAGGATTTATCTTAGAAGGTCCTTAAAAGAGTTCATGACCAAATGATATACTATGACAGGGCCATAGTACTATCAATTATAGGACGTTGTATATCATATTTATTGGTTATCCTCTTAACCAAGGAGTGTAGAGACACTGGTATGACATACAGGTGAAAGTGCAGGAGTACATTTTACCGAACGTGACTCATTTTTGGATACTCTGCTGTCAAGAGTTAATCCGAGAAGATATAGGTATAAGTATCCTTCAGACCTGAAGATCACAACCAGTGGCTTACAAGCAACTCATTGTACTTAGGTGCCGGACCACCTGGATTTCTAATCCAGCTACGAAAGGTTACTGGGTGCAGTCAAGTACTTGTGGCAGTTAGTTGTGGATCAAGATGGAATTTGACCTATCCCATTAAAAGGAAAATGCTTGTGTTTCAATTTAGCAAGACCTTGGCCAAGGCACTTCATGTGAAAGTCACATGATCACTAAAGTTGAAATCACTTTATGGATTTGCTATTTAGAGTTGACAGGCTCTTAAGCCATCCTTAGCATTTGTGGTCAAGAGGATGAATTATACGATAACTGTTTCTTAGGGTTCTTAGAGTTTGCTCGGCAACTCTTTGACCTATCCGGACGTTGGGTTCCATTGCTAGATGGGCACATCGATTAGTATAGAAAGTTGTTTCTATGCTACCGGCTTAGGTTCGAACCTAGAGAGTCACACGCATAGAAGTTTCCTAGGATGATCTATTTGCTGATCAACGATTGAGAATCGTATATGATTTAATTAATCAATTTGATTGATTGAATTATCTCAATTGGGTTAAGTACAATTGAATAAGATTCAATTTGGTTTAAGTATATTAGAAGGACAAGTCAATTTCAAATATTGATTTGAAATTAGACTTAATTTGAATTTAAATAGATTCAGGACTAGCCAAATTTGATTTGGGCTTGGACCATGATCTATGTGGGTTAAGTCAAATAAATTCAGATCAGAACCCAAACCTCTCGAATATGGATCTCATATGATGAGATGGCTAAAATCTCATCTCATGAGATAGAATTTAATGCATGACATTTATTTACCGAACGTCGGATTTATCCTTCGTCTCTTTGGTTTTCTCCGAACGACGGAACTAAACCAAACGCCGTGACTCCTTGGTTTTCTCCGAACATCGGAATTAAACCAAACGTCGCGCCTTCGGCGTCTCTTCGCTTTTGCCAAACGACATATTCTTAAATGTCAGATTTAAATGTCAAGGCTAAATCTAGACTATAAATAGAGGGCATTCCCTCACTAGAGAACACAGAACAAAAAATAGAACAACAATACACGATTTATCATGGATTGTAATTCTAAATTATCGTGGATTGTAATTCTAAAATGTTAGAATAGAAAATCCTGGTGATTCTGGTGTTAGCGGAAGCCTGGTGGATCTTGGAGGAAGATTCAAGTGAGAGGATTTAAGATCAGCAAAGCTATTTTTTTGCAAGATAGCACTCCCAAAAATCTGATCATTTGGGGCTTCGCGTGGACGATACTAGAGGCCGAACGATTGAATGACTGTAGAGTGATAAGGATTTACCTACTGTTCTTAAGGTAAGTGATTTGATTCCTAGATCTTAAGGCAGGCTTCAAGATAATAGCGTGACTAGTCATCTTGAAGATCAAGATATGATCTTGATGTTTTTATATGCATATTTTAGATCAAACGACCCTGAATATATAGGCAAAGATATGATCTTGATGCATATTAGATAGATTAATATGTAATCTTTTAATTTTCGCAATGATAATAGTTATCAAATTTTAAAAATATGCATGCTTCAGAGACTATTTCTCCCTACAAATGGTATCAGAGCCATGGTTTCGTTAATGATCTAATTTATTGCATGTAAATTAATATTCTCATTAATTGTGTAATTATGGCTAAAACTTATCACAAGGCCATATGATCACAAGTGGATTGAAAATCCGAATTACCCATTCAATGAGGTATTCTGCGACATATTACCGTGCGATTGTTTTATCGTTGATGCTTTGTTTAAAGAAAATTTAAATTATGCTTTGGCATCAAAATATAGATTACACACACTCTCAAAAGATATTTTATATTTGATACATATTGATGTTGTATAAAACCATAATATTTATATGTTTAGTATAAAAACATAGATATGATATATGATGGCATGATGTATATGTTATAAAACATACAAATATTTATGAGAGTTTTATTTGAATGTCAAATATTAGTTCATAATTTTTTTAGATATGATCTAAATATAGAAATTATGAGTAGTAACATTATGCTTGATTGAAATATATGACATGTTAACATGAAATATATTAAATCATTTGGGTTAGCTAAATCGGGTCCATAAAGGGTTAGACTCTAAGGTTTAAATCAACTGGACTAAAAGAGTATTTGTTCAAATCTAATTAGATTAGGTTAAGAATACTCTAAATCAAACAATAGTTGTAGTTGATCAAGTCCTTCTCTTTGATTAAACCAAATGGAAGTAGATTAGGCTCCGTGGTTGAGCATGAATCTATTAGATGGTCAAATCAGAATTGGTTAACCATATGATGTCAAGGTGGGATGGAAAGTTGCTCTAGGATCAACGATCGAATGGTTTTTAATTGGGAGCTACTCGTATTGATGCGTCTTTAACGAGTTAATGGCATATCCCTCCCATCGATCTCTCTCACCTGGTCATTGTAGTGAACCATTTATGATTCAGATCATTTACCTGATTCGGATTGACCCATGCCTGTAAGAATATCAGTATGACTGATTTAGGTGCCACTTAACCTGACTTAATCTTGTTTCATTCTACCGATTTCATAGATTCAGTGGAAGAACTTGATTAGTCAATTTATCTTCATATTATTAAAATCCTCTAAAATTATTAGGTCCTTAAAATGAAATAGTTATATGATAACTAGATCATAGCCTCCCATTAAGGTGGGTGATAATGAGTCCGATGTCTTGATAATCATTGGAGGCACTCCATGCCTGGTGCTTGTCAACCATCGGAATTATCATTCATTATATGATAAGTCAGCGTAACTATTAAATAAATAGTCAGGTGAGCCGAGCTTCACTCGGGCTTGGTTGTCTATTGATAGGTTACACTGATTATATGATTTAATGGTTGGACCTAACCAGAACCTTCAGTAGAGGCACTTCATGCCTACTGAAGAGGTACATGGGGCAAAAATGAACACTAAGAATTGTTTGGGGAAACAATTGGTTTTGAACCTACTCTTAGATGCATATGGGTTAGCCAAGCTTCACTTGGGCCTGTATGTAGTTTATGTAGATCTTAGTGCTCGCTAAAGAATTAAGAATAATTCTTCGAATTGGGGTGTAGAGGCTGCCAATTTGAACAAAATAGTGGGAGAATCTTTAGACTAAAGTCCAAGTCTTTAGACTGAATCAATTTATATACTAATAAACTTTAGTTTTTCCTTATGCAGAACATGGCCACTAATTTATCATTAAGGTCCCTATTGGATAGTGACAAATTGAATGGTTCCAATTTCAATAGCTGGTTCAGAAAACTTAAGATCGTCCTTGAGCATGAGAGGATTCTATATATTCTGAATAATCCTGCACCAAAGATACATGATGCAAAACACCCAAAGTTCTGAGAGAGACACTTATCAGAAGTGGCTCAATGATAGAACTAGCGTGCGTTGTATCATGTTAGCAGCAATGAACGATGAATTCGGTCGCCGGTTCGAGAATGCTCAGCCAGAAGAAATCATTCAAGCGTTGAATGAATCTTTCGGCACACCCGACGATGTTGAAAGGCACAAGACTAGTTGTGCTTTTTTCAATGCTCGAATGAGAGATGGATCTCCTGTCACTGATCATATATTATACATGATCGAGAAGATAGAACTCCTAAGCAAGCTCGGCTTTCCCTTACATGAGCAGTTGGGAAAAGATGTGATCCTAAATTCCTTGCGTCCATCCTTCCGACCTTTCCTTACTCATTTTCGAATGACAAAGCCTGCCGTCAACTACCATGGTTTGTTGGGGTTGTTACAGAACTTTGAGAAGGATAACCAGCTCTCTAAGGGTTTGGTTAATGTGGTTGAAGGATCTAAGGTAGGGCATAAACCCTTTGGAAAGGGAAAGAAGAAAAAGAATAATAAAAGGGTGCAACATGCTAGGACATCTATAAGGGATCAGATGCAGAAGAAAAAAGTTGATAAAAGTCAAGCTGAATGCTTTCACTGCAAGATGCAAGGGCACTGGAAGAGGAATTGTCCTCTTTACATTGTCACACTTGATCCAAACAGTCCAAAGAAGAAAAAGGAGCAAGATGTTGCTTAACAAGGTATTTATATGATAACACCTTGTAATTTTTCTATATATGATAATCAGACCTTGGTATTGGATACCGGGAGTCCTTTTAACATTTGCAATTCATTGCAGGGACTACAGGTCACCAGAAGATTTGAGGACAATGAAAGATTCCTAAATGTCGGCGATGGAAGATTAGTTCCAGTACTGGCATTAGGAGTTCTTGAAATAGTTTTCAATAGAAATGTCATTATACTAAATGATTGTCATTTTTGCCGAACGTTCTTATTGAACGTAATTTCTGTAGGCCTTCTGGCCAAAATAATTATGAAATTTCAATAAAGGATGTTACTTTGAATATCATTATGAATGGAGTCACTGTAATGACTGGGCATTTATCTAATGGCATTTATATATTATCACAGCCTGTGAATATAGTGTACCAATCAAGTAAGCGCCTTAGAACAACTGATGTCACAGATATTTATCTTTGGCACCATCGGCTGGGTCATATCAACAACAACAGATTAAACATGTTAACTCAGGAGGGCATCCTTCGAGTTGATGATTGTGAATCATTAACTACATGTGAATCATGTCTTCTTGGTAAAATGACCAAGTCATCTTTTACTGGAAAAGGTGAAAAAGCCAAAGAGCTATTGGGTCTAGTACATACTGATGTATGTGGACCAATGAGCACTTGTGCCAAAGGTGGATACTACTACTTCATTACTTTTACAGACGACCTTTCTAGGTTCAGTTATGTCTATCTTATGTGACATAAATCTGAATCGTTTGAAATGTTCAAACTTGTTGGCCCAGATGGCAACCCAAGAGGGGGGGGGGGTGAATTGGGTTCTTAAAAATTTAAGACTTTTTGAAATGTTTTAAACAAATTAACTCAAGATGTGCAAGTGAGAGAAATTAACTTATAAGCAATGCACAAACAGAAATACAAGAGAGATAGAGTGAGAGACAAATGAGCACGGCAAACACAAGAAGATTTTATAGTGGTTCGGTGCAACCAGCACCTACGTCCACTCCCAAGATTCACTTGGGTCCACACTATAATCTCCCTAGATTATAGCCGAGTTGTTTTACAAGCTCACAACTCAAACATATTATTTTTTCGGGATCACAACAAACCCAGCCGGTTTTACACGGGCTTACCAGCACAAAACCCAACTCATTGTTTTTAACGGGATCACAACGAACCCAACACGTAAGCTATCCCAAGCTTACAATGAGGTACAACTACCTCCACTGATTCAATCCACTGATTGAATCAGTACACAAGAAAATAATTTAGAGTTTAAATACAAATAGCTCCTCTAGAGCAGAATAATCAAAATAAAGCTTAGGTTTAGAAAAGCCTGATTAGATAAGCTTGAATGCAGGCTTGGCTTCTTTGCTTCTCTTCTCCAACTCCTTTGAAGTGTGGAATCAGGCCTCAGCACAGATTCTCCTAGCTTTGGGGCTTTTGGATGTTGGTTGAAGTTTTTCTTCTTTTTCTTCTAGGTTGGAAGATCTTGATTTGCTCTTGGTTGCTTTGGGATCTCCTCTTGAACTTTTGTTGATTGTAGCTCTGGAGCACACGAATCTCTCTCTTTGATTTCACTCATTTTGAATCTCTTTTCTTGACTCAAATGATTTTTCCAATGAAGCTCTGTTTTTCCCTCTTTTGAAAGATTTTCTTTTCTCTCTTTTTCACCACTCTATTGTTGTTTTTGATTTGAAAAGAGCTCCTCTATTTATAGATTCTGCAAAAATATATCCGTTAGAAACACAGAAATATAGCCGTTATTTGAAAATATTACCATTGGAGTGACGTGTCATCATGAAAAATTGCGTCCAGAATTTTTTGGAGTCGACTCGAGCACTGTGGGAGTCGGCTCGAAGTCGTTAACTAAAAATAGAAACATTTAAAACGTTAGAGGGTCGACTCGTGAAGAACCAAAGTGTCGACTCCTGACAGTCGGGGGTCGACTCGAAGAAAATGGGGAGTCGACTCGAGAAGCGCTCAAAAAACATGCTTTCTGTTGTTTGAGCGGAGTCGACTCACACAGTCCAGGAGTCGGCTCGCACAGAGTCAGGGGTCGACTCTTGAAATCCAAGGGTCGACTCGAGAAAATCAGAAATCTCTGTTACTTACTGGAGTCGACTCTGAAACTCTAGAGTCGGCTCCGGAACGTATCAAAAATCAGAAATTTTCTTGATTGACTTTGAAATTCGTCCCAGAATAATTTTAAATGATATTTTGACTTGAATACAATAAATATGACATTAAGCATGAATTCAAGACATGTTTCAAGAAATCATTGATTGAAATATAACATGTAAAAATTCCTTTTTGAAATCTTAAATATAGAGCTTGAAACTTCTTTTTCAAATTGATTCAAAACTCAGTGAATTTAAACATTGAGAGTCCATTGCTTTCATTTTGAATAAGCTCAAGGTTTTTGATAAATAAACTCATTATTTCCTTTAAAATACTCATGGCTTTTGGAAATCATCAAAATCAATAAAGTTGGGGTAATTAAATAATTACAATCTCTTAAATTTCTCAATAATCTCCCCCTTTTTGATGATAACAAAAACATTGAGTATATGCATGTTTGAATTGAAAAAATTTTTTTGAAACCAAAATCAATTTTTATGTTCATTGAGAGGCTCCCCCTAAATGAGATAGCTCCCCCTATGAAACTCAATTTTTAATTCATTCAAAATTTTCAATTGTTAAGTTCAAGCAAATAATTTTTCCCTTTTTAAATTTTAAGCATAATGATAACCAAATTAAGTTAACTCTCCTCCTTTAATATTCAAATTATCTCTCCCTCTTTCAAATTTAAAATTTGATTGCATTGAAAGTATATTGAAAGCATATATTTAATTGAAAGCATATACGATTAAATAAAATCTCTCCCCTTTTTTGTAATCAACAAAAAGGTTAGGATAAAGTCATTGCATCAAGAATGTATTAAGGGTTTTCAAGTTTTCCATATAATCATTAAACTTCTCAACCATTTATCAACTTCATTGTATCAACTTCATTGTATCAAATTCATTATATCAAATTCAAATACAAGCTTCATAAGTAAATTTCTTTCATTGCATTGCTAATTCAAGATCAAATCAAGCATCCAATACATTAAAGAAATTGCTTAGACAAAAGTTAAAATATTCATTGCATCAAAATGAGATTACAAAGTGAACTTCATTACATCAAAATGCTAAGCATCCAATACATCAAAATAAGGATTACATTACATTTAGAAATTCTTCCTAGTAATCCTAGTTAAGTGATCTACAATGCTCTGCATGCCTTCACATTGTAGTTTGACATAATTTTTAATCTTTCATTTACAAAAGTACAAGCAGTTACAATCTTGTCCTGGAGCTCGGCGTTGCACTGGGCATATGTCTTAGAGTCACCACAGATGTTCTTAAGCTCTTCAAAAATATTCTTCAAATCTTCACTTAAGGAACTAGTGGATGAACTAAGAATTGATTCAATAGTTGCAACCCGATCACTCAGAGAATACAAAGATTCCTTCAAATTCATAAATTTTTCATCAAACTCACTTTTCAATCTATCTTCATGCTCACTAATCTCAGATTTAAATAAAGATCTAAGCTGTTCTAACTGAACATCAGAAAATCTATCAGATGGTGAAGCAGATGTCTGAGCTGGAGCAGGAATAGGAACAGGAACAGGGGCAGGAGCTGGAACAGAGGCAGGAGCAAAATCTGGAACTGAAGAGCTCAGAGGAGGCTCAGGTGAAGACTGTCTCACAGAAGGTCCAGGGGCCTCAGTATCCATAGCTCTATCCTCAGCAATGTTCTTCCTCTCCCATCTTCCATTCCTTTTAACAAATTCCATTCTATGAATAGTGGCCAAAGTGTAATAGTCAGTGTGCCTTAATTCCTTCTTTGGCTCACTCTCACCAAATACAATCCCTTGGCTTTGAAATATCTTAGTCAGAATCATGCCATAGGGTAAACTGGACTTCTTCTTGCCTCCACAATCAGCTATGTGCCAAATAATCATCCGAGGCAAATTGATGGGCTTTCCAGTCACAACAGCATCCATCACGAAGATATCCCTCTCAGAAACATAATCAAATCTGCCAGTCTTGGGAAACAATACCCTACTGCAGATATTATGAAGTAGCCTCAGCTCCAAAGGTAACTGATTTGCAAAAACTTCTTCAAAACCCTCAAAATTTCTGTTCAACAATCTTGTGAGGGCAGGTGATCTATCCTCCGGGGCATAGGTGGATGGTCCAGATAGGGGCAAATCTAACAGTCTGGATAAAATAGTGGCGGTGATATTCAATCCAATGCCTCTCACCACACTAACTAATCCATCATCACCTCTAGTCAAATTTGAGTAAAATTCCTTAACTAATGCAGGATATGTGGGACAATCTAGTGAACATATCTTCTCAAGTCCCATTTCAATCAATTGTCTCCCAATAATAAATCCCTCATTTTCAAATAACTCAAAGTCCACCTTCCTACCGGTTGTAACAACCCGATTGGCAAGAAGATCTACCTGAGGAGTGGAAGCTGGTACAGGTGAACCACTCGAGAAGGTGTAGAAGACGAATCCAGAGACGGCTCGCGGACGGGTCATCGAACGTCCTCTTCCTCTTCATTCCGGCGCCACTGCTGCTAGCTCCACGGGTCTTAGGTGCCATAGATGTAGGTGGAGTGATTAATCAGAGGTTTTTGAGGTTTTGGAGGGTTTGGGAAAACTTTGGAAAGGATTTGGAATGATTGGAAATGATTGGAAATGACCGAGGGGTCGACTCGTGCCCTTAGATAATCAACCTGGGATCACATCGAGTCGACTCGCGCAAAGCGTGGAGTCGGCTCCCGAGTAGTCACAGAGCACGGATCCAAAATCGAGTCGACTCGCGCAGAGCGGGGGTCGGCTCCCGAGTTTCAATAGAAACAGGGGTCGACTCCGATACTGTCCGAGTCGGCTCCGAGACCATTTCAGAGAAAAAAAAATAAAGATTCAGAGAATCTGAAATGAGTCCGGAATTTGATCTTTGAGTGTGATTAAAAATCATGGATTTTGAGAGATCAAATTGATATGAGTTCTAGATAAAATTTCCTTAAGATTTTGAGAAATTGAAAGAACTCTAGATACATTTCCTTAGGGGTTTCAAAATCTATTCCAAAGGATCACAAATCCCTAATTCTCCTCTAAGATAACAAAATCTTTCTTCGCTTAAAGGTTTTGTAAAAATATCAGCTAATTGTTCTTCAGTGTTAACATATTCAAGACAAATTTCTTCATTAGTTACATGTTCTCTTATAAAGTGATATCTAATTTCTATGTGTTTTATCCTTGAATGTTGAATTGGATTTTTAGTTAAATTGATTGCGCTTGTATTATCACATTTTATGGGTGTCTTATTAAGTGTGATACCATAGTCTTCAAGTTGTCGCTTATCCATAGGATTTGCGCACAGCAACTTCCAGCCGCTACATATTCAGCTTCAGTAGTTGATAATGCAACTGAATTTTGCTTTTTGCTAAACCATGAGATTAAGTTACTTCCTAAGAATTGGCATGCACCACTTGTGCTTTTTTTATCTAACTTACATCCAGCATAATCAGAATCAGTGTAAGCAATCAGATTTAATGTGGAGTCTCTAGAATACCATAAACCTACATTTTTTGTTCCACTTACATATCTTAGTATTCTTTTAACAGCAATTAAATGTGATTCTTTAGGTTCTGACTGAAATCTAGCACATAAGCAAACAGCAAACATTATGTCTGGTCTACTAGCAGTTAAGTAAAGTAGGGATCCGATTATACCTCGATAATATTTCTGGTCAACCTTCTTACCTTCTTCATCTTTGTCCAGCTTGCATGAAGGACTCATTGGTGTTCCGAGGGGTTTAATTGATTCCATACCAAACTTCTTTAGGATTTCTCTTGTGTATTTTGTTTGGTTGATGAAGATTCCCTCTTTGCTTTGTTTGATTTGGAGTCCAAGGAAG
>UESW01003755.1:0-40954 GCA_900491605.1 Calamus simplicifolius | reverse complement strand
CTCTGGTGTGTATTTTTCATAAATTATATGGTTTTACGTAATAATATCCTCATATAGTTGAATGCCAACTTGGAATAGTGGGTGAATCATTTAAGTATAATCTTCAGGAAATAAATTAACTAAATATAGTGTGTGTGTGTATATAGATTTGACTACATTCGAATGTAGTCAAGCTTAGATTCGATCACCTTCCCCATCTTTGAATTCATATAGTTCACGGATCTTAAAGATGAAAAAGGTGAAAAAGGTGGGGTGGCTCCGAGATCAATGTGGATCCAAAGGTGGAGAAGATTGCCAGATTTTGGACTTGACTACGTTCGAATATAGCCAAATCTCTCTCTCTCTCTCTCTATATATATATATATATGGATATGTGTGTATGGTTTGAATGAACTATTCTAAAGTTTCATGTTCCATGTGGATCACACGGTCTCGTCTTTGTAATATCTTTCCTTTGAGCCTCACTCTCCTTCTATAAGGTCATGGTGATGAGAAAGGACATCAAAGATGCTCAATTTGAGCTGGATATATAGTAACATGGATAGTTTGAAATGTGCTTTTTCTAGGAAGTAAAACAAAATTGCCTAGTGCCTGGCCATTGCTAAGCTGAGTTGATCTTAATACATCTCCAGCCAAAGCCTGGCTTACATTGTTGTTAATGAAATAAAATAAATTTAATGTCTTATCAATTTTGAACCACATATGTAACTTCAAAATCACCTTGTAATTCTGGATCATATTGTCGTTACATTTGCCAGCTTCTTATCAAATCAAGCATAAATCTATGCCACTGTAATTTTTTTTTTGGCTAACGCCTTCCAACTTCTCCATATTCTAAATGACATATGTATTATTAATATCTGTGGACCTGTAACGCAGGTACGCAGAGGACTAGACAGAGCTGATATATATAGCATAACTCTATCTCCAAATGTATAGTGGCTGGCAGTGTCCAGTGATAAAGGAACTGTCCATATATTTAGTCTTAGAGTCAGAGTGGCAGGAGAGGATGCATTGGACCATCATGCTGCTGCTCAAGGTCCAGGAATGGTTCATCAAAACTCTTCTACTTCTCTTGATGCCCTTATATCTCCAAATACTGGTGCCAACACCAGCTCGTCATTGTCTTTTATGAAAGGTGAGGGGACAAAATTATTGTTGGGATCCTTTTCTCTCTTTAGCTTATATCTTTAATAAGAGGTGAAGTATTTGAAATTTTGAAAAAAAGCATCATTTTATTTTTGTTACATTATTCATTTTTGCCTGGCTTTGTTGGAAAAACTGTCTTAGTCATGAATATGATGTTCCTTAAGACTAGTGTTTATAATCTATGAGTCTTGTGTCCGCATGAAAGCAAATAAATATGATGTTGACTAGTGTTTATAATCTAAGGTCTGGAAGATTTTTGCTTTTCCTTCATTTTAAATCATCAGAAAAAATGTATTGTATAGTCGATTAAGCAGGATAGATTAAATGGAGGAGTACTTTAGAAGTATTGTATGATTGATGCATCCTGTTAAAATTGAAAGGAAAATTCTATAAAACTGCTATATGGAACAGAGTATTGGGCAATACTAAAACATGTGAATAAATTAAGTGTAATAGAAATGTGCATGTTAAGATGGATATGTGGTAAAACTTTAAAATATAGAATTAGAAATAAATATATAAGAGAAATGATAGGAGTAGCCTCAATTGAAGATAAAATGAGAGAAAATCGATTACGGTGGTTTGGACATATACAACAAAGACCTTTAGATGCTTCAGGTAGAAAGAGTGATCTTTTAACAATCCATAGCAAGGATAGAAGTAGAGGTAGACCAAAACTAATATGGACAGAAATAATTAAAAAAGATATAACTATTTGTAATTTGAATGCCGACTTAGTCCTGAATAGAGCAGAGTGGAGGAAGCAGATTCATGTAGCCATCCCTATGTAATTAGGAAAAGGCTTAGATGAGTTGAGTTAAGTTGAAAAAAAATGAACTCAAGTCAGTCTAGTTTCATTTCATGGCAGCATTCCCCTGAAAGTCTCTTTGTAGAAAATGCTTACATATAGTGATATACACTTAATTTCTCCTTAGTATTTTCTTTTCTTGGAAGTCTGAACAAACTTTGTTGATTCTATGATGGGTTTGAGCTGTTAATTCCTGACAAGCTTATCTTGCAACGGAATTTAAAGATATTGGTTTTGTTTCGTCAAGCTTTGAAAAAGTAATATGCTGAGATTTGAGGTTTCAATTGCACATATATATCTTATTTTATTTGTTGGCATTGCCTATAAGCATGCAGAGATTTGGTGAAAGGAATGAGATTAATCTCACATGTACTAATATTTTGCAGGAGTGTTGCCAAAGTACTTTAGTTCTGAATGGTCATTTGCTCAGTTCCACTTACCAGAAGTTACTCATTATATTGTTGCATTTGGAGCTCAAAACACGGTTATAATTGTTGGAATGGATGGCAGGTATTGATCCTTTGGCTTGGCCTTCTGTAATTTTTTTTTTTTTTTTGGATTTCTGAGTCGACATCTATAGTGTTTAAATTTCTATACATGCAAGTATCCGCTTACTGCCAGTCACTATATGAATGCTAGAGTAACTTCAATTATATTTATCTCACTTTAGATTTGAGCATAGAAATTTGATAATAAGATGATCAGATTTTCTATTGAGCCCTTTTTTGAGCAATATCTTATTGTGGCCTGCCATGGAAACCTGGTTTTGCTGTAGTGAGTCAGTCAAGTAGATAACTAAATGATTGGATGGATTACCGTATCTACTCATTCATAAGACCCTTCTTGCTCTCTTGAGCATTCCTAATTTGACAATGGCTTGTCATAATTCTAATTTTAGTGCAGAACTATCGTACTACTTAGATATGCACTATGATGATTTAGAAGAAAGAAGTAGACTTTCAGTTCTAATATCTTGCTTACCTTCCTTAATCTAACCTGTTTCATTGACTTCTACAAGAAATTCCAATATTGCATGCTTGGTTCCATCTCATCCTAACTTGAGAGGAAATTTAAGAAAATTCAATAAAACCACTAACTTGACTTCTTGCATTGGATTCTGCAGAAACTCCATGATTCTATGCTTACTCCCCTCTAATTCTCCTTTGCGAGGAAAAACCTTGAGTCTCGTATATTGATATTCAGTTGAATTCTTTAGCAATAAGTACTCAATTACATGTTTGATTTACAAATCCTGTTTATTCAGGGATTGCATAATATGGCAAGTTTTCAGTGGATTTAATTGCCCTACTTAGGCTTCAGCCTATATACATTTCATATTTTGGCAGATAAAGCGACAGGAGAAAAGCTTCATATTGGATGTTTGAAAAGAACGTGGATATGAATGAAACATGTTGTACCTTTGTCTTTATGACTAACGTGGATTTAGTTAGTTGATGTGTGGGCTCCACCAGAACTGGGGTTATCCTATTGGAAACTAAGTTTTATTTATTTAATTCTTAGTTTGATTGCACTATTTATATCCTGTTCTTTTTTCAGCTTCTACAGATGCAGCTTTGATCCGACCAATGGTGGGGTGATGCTGCAGAAAGAGTATGTCCGGTTTTTGAACGCCAACAAACACCGGCCAAGGCCAGCTTCATCCTGAGATTGTGGAGCAGTGACACCTCCAATTGCATTGCCTGTAAATAGCTGACTTGATATCTGTGTACATAAATATATGTCCAGTTCACATGTGAACCCAATATAAGAAGATATGGTAGGAGATGTCTAGGTAACAATCACAATCCTACTTCGCCTATTCATAATAGAAAAACTTTTTGGCATATAAAGAGTTCTTTATTTGTATCCACGATGATCAAAATTTACTGTTCGATTCCATTTAAACTGTACTGTACTTACGTTAGCCGAACTAATATGCAATGAGCTTACCTGAACTGCGGTGGAGATATTTTCTGCTCTGGGGTTGGCCAAGCTTATTGTTATCAGTGTTATTATGGTGGCTGTTTAAAGGGTGCCCCGGTTGAGGTAGCGCATCACAGTCACAGAGTGACAGAATTTTGCACGCTCTTATGTAGATTTTTTTTAAAACAACTTAAAAAAAGGAAGGCAATGAAATTTTTCCCTTGAATTTTTTAAGGGCCATCCCTAACAGCGGTACAGTGATAATTCCACGTGCTGTATTCATTTTTTTTATAATTGATATAATTGTACTCATTATTTGCAGGGGAAAACCAATATTTAAAATGCTATTATTTTTTAAAGGTATAAAAACTTGAAAAATATTCAATGGCAAACATTATGGCCGTTGTAGGATAATTAATGTCTAAATAATGTACATCTAAGTCCATTTGTATTTGAACCTATTTGGATACGATAAAACTTGGGGTGCCTAACTAATATTCAAATCTACATCCATATTTGTTAGAAACAAAATTTGGATGCATGAATAGGCAATTATGTAATCCACGTCCAAATCTAGATGTCTGCTACTAATTCCATTTAAATATATATAACATTTATAAACATTTAGTGAAAATAAATGAATAATATAATATTAATCTTATATTAGGTAATATGTTTGATTTAATAGTCATAAATTTTAACCATACAATTTATACCTATATTTTTATTATTTAATTTGCATATATATCCATTTAATATAAACATGTATATGAATTTTTATATTTAACTAATTTTTGCTTCATGTTCGATTTAGAGGAATCGCTAAAATGGTATAATAAAAAACTTTGGTGCAAAGATAGGTTTAAAGTTTGAAAATTTATGAGGATGGATGAACAAACAATAAAAGCAGAAATTATAAACCTAATCCAGCAATCTATTATAAAGCCAATGAGTTTGGATTTGGAATAATTGATTTTGAATCTTAAAAATATTCAACTCAACTCAACTCAGCTAAATCATAAACATATTGATACAACAAAATTATTTTATCAAATTAATTGATTTTGCATTAAAATCTTAAATCAATTAATTTAGTGTAATAATCAGTTATCAGACCCTATGAATATAGTTTGTTACGGAGGTCGTATAAAAATTTATGTATGACATTATGTTTACTAAATATGAATTTTAACACTGATATTCAGTGATGGGTTAATCATGTTAAGTTGGTTCAAGGGTGTGATTCGTGTGAAGTGAGTCTACTTGATTAATTATATCATTGGTAACAGAACCTCTCGACTTAACGTTAATGTTGTTTAGAAAAATCCTCAAAATTGTTTACATTCTCATTTTGCACGGGAGATCGTCTCTTCGATTCTTGCAATGCCACATAGCTTATATTTTTTAATATAAAAATATAATAATTAAATATTATCTTATTTTATTTTTGTACGGTTAGACTTAGCCAGTATTAACTTCATTTTTCTTGATAATTTTTTTTATTTTCTCAAAACATTTCTGGTCTCAAATCTCAATAATAATTATAACAAAAACCTGTATCTGTTTCTTGAAATCCTCAGTGGCCATTGTAAACTAATGTATTTTGAGAAATTAGATGTCGGCCTTAAATTTTTCTGACAAGTCTTTTCGGATAACTTGATTTTTTAATATATAAATCTAACCATTAAATATTAACTTGTTTTTATAACTTTACGGTTAGTATCAACTTAATTTCTTCTTGATATATCAGCTTAAAAATGCTTTTGGCTCCTTCAACAGCAATGGTCGTCTGAATTTTCAGCTACAGACAAGAAGGGGCTAAAATTTAGTCCTTACGCTATTAGCAATTTTACTTTAATCCCATAGTAATCCAATTTAACTCATCTAAATCAATCAGCATTCTTATATTCTGATCGTGTTCGGAATAGATTTAAAAGAAAAACTAAAATTTTTATGATTAGAATCAAAACAAGCTTAGTGTGTGTATAAATTATATTTTTATCTTAAAAAAATAAAAGAAAAAAAGGCCATAATGAGCCTAAATATGTTTTTATCTTAAAAAAATAAAATAGAAGAAAAGCTTCGGATTTTATTTTTCAAAAGGATCAAAGGTAAGAACTACACTTATTATCCTAATGAAATGGGCATAATAAAGGATGAAACAGGGTATGATAATCTTATTGTCATTTCTACCTTACAGGCTATATGATTATATGCATGGTACGGAAAGTTAGAGCCAAGATGGGATAATCAAAATCAGATCCAACCAACCTTGTTGCCATTTCTATCTGAAAAAGTTTTACTGCACTGCTTTTCATACAGTAAGCGTGCATCGAACAACCTATCATGCATGTGATGCGTGCTAAGACCTATATGCATGATCACATGAGCGCGTAGCCAATCGATATATCAGGCTGTATGATCGTGTGCATGGTATGTGACAAAAGATAATAAATTAAATATGACAAGGGGTTATGTGTAAAACGGTGCTGTCCCAAAGCTCGAGTTCATATCAGCGGCCGAGGCGATGGCCTTTTATCGTACGCCTCGATGTATGATCACATATCTCTGATGCGATAAAAAAAAATGTAAATCTAAGTCGTTAAATTTAAATATAAAATTTTGGATCTCCTAAAAAATTCTAAGAGAAATCCTTTTATGATCTAGCCTGGAAATGTTCCCTCCTTTGGTCGGTTTCTCGGTTCTTTCTTTTTCAAGAGTTCTTCGCCTGGTGATTCTCGAAAGCACTTCAAGGGAGGCGAAGAAGCTGTGATGAGGTACGGGATCGTTCTCCAATACGCGTAGCTTAGAGTATCTTGAGCCCCTACAATTTGTATTTTATTTATCCTAAGATTTTCTCTTGAATTGATGTGAAATCCCTAGATTAATTCTTCGGTGAATATTATGATCTGTGATGCCTCTAGTTTGGTAGACTTGAAGCGCGGCTGACGCTTTCATGCCCCGTGTTCTGCACCGCAAATGACTTGGCTCAATACTCTCTCTCTCTTATTTCATTCTTTTCTCTTTTTCTTTTTCTTTTTTTGATGAAATGATGGATACTTTAACAGGTTGCTGAAAGGGATGCCGTTTTATTATGATGGAAGATGGTTTCGTTGCCATTGTTTTCCTGGTATTTCTACGTGGATATTTTGATGTAATCAACTGTAATCATGTTCCTAGAATTCAGTTGTTCTAAACTACATTTTGAATCCTTTGCAGTCCATGTTCTTATCCCTCCCTCTTTGTTACTTTGAATTGTAAATGATGTAGAATCTATCTATTGATTTCATTCCCTCTTCCAGACCTGTTACAGCTCTGGCTTTTAGGGTCACGTCACATAATTTAAGTTAATTCTTGGGTTTAAGGATGCTCTAGAGTTTAGAAAGGTTGATGACATAGTAATGCTTATTAGACCAAGCGTTTCCATAAGATAGTATGCAAAAATAATTCTTCAAGGAAATTATTGCTGGGAGTATACGCGCAAGACCCAGTTCTCTAGTATGCTGCAAGTGTATGCCAATATACTAAATCTCAAAGATTATCTGGATCCTCACATATTTAACACAAGTAGCAAGATAATGAGATGATCATTATTATTCAGCTTATAAACATGAGACCAGACAAACTGTTCATAGGATGCACGAAACCTTACAGCTAAAGACACGAACTCAGACACAAACCTTTCTGTTCATGGGAGCAACAGAAGAAAGCTTATTTTGCAGGCAAACTGGTTTGCAGTCAAACACACAAACTTATACACAAACGGACCAAGATCTACTTGAACAAATCCAGAGTTTTTGGCTCAGATGTGCCACTTGCTCTAACATAAGGACGGAAGCCACGATTGCCAGAAGATGATCCAATTGGAGTTAAGCAACTCTTGGGTTCGGAAATTGCCAAACCCTTTTGTTCCAGTTTCTCAGAATCATCAGGTGGTGCCTGGAAGCAGGGTATATCATAGATAGACATCCGTTTAGTTGGTTCGCTCCTTACATATTGTCCTAACTGAGTCCTGGGACTGGCAACAATATAGGTTGGTAGGACTGCAACCATACCATAATCCCTTTCACCAATAAGAAATGGATTGAAGCTTTGGTTTGGTTCCACACTTTGGCTTGCAGTTGATGTCAAAGTGTTCTTGTTTCCCACTAAGAATTTTGGGATGCCTACCTGAGGGAATGGTCTAAGAGGTTTATCAGTGTCCAACTCACTTCTAGGTTCTTTATTGAGGTCGAAACCCAATTTGTCATTGATACCAGCAGAAGGATAAAGGTTGCCACCTGTTACTGAAGAAACTGTGTCAGTAGTTGGAGAGAAGTGCATATCTCTTGCAGCAATGCTGGGATTTGCATCTCTGCAGTTGCTAGGGTTGCCTGAACAGCTGCCAAACTGGGAGAAGAAGCTAGAAGTGCAACCAGGTGTATATGGTGTCTTGTCAAACTGCATAGACTGGGCCTTCTCCTGTTGAGCATATTCTTGAAAGTTATGCTCTGCTGCCTGCTCTGCTTGATGGCTTGCATCCTTTACAAAATTTGTCAAGCTCTCTTTGTAGCTTGGACCATTGTCGTTCTGAGAAAATAGAAGAAAGTGCCAAGGCATCAGTTGCTATGTATAGATAAGCAGGTAGGTAGATGGAGTACTGTTGTAGCTAGATGGACTGCTTTGTTCTGAGAAAAACGATGATTGGAGTTAGGTAGGTAGATTGTGATTAGCACAGGGGTGCTATTTTGGTTGATAAGAGCAGTCTTGTGAGAGGAACAATAAAATTCTGCATTTGATAGAGTATCGACAAGCCACCTTTAAGGAGCACCTGAATTTGTAATTGTATGAGAAAAACTTCATGCCCAGGCGAAGCACAATAAGAATCTATGAGAATAAAATTTTGTGCACTTTGATATTTTTTTCCCCTCTATTCCTTGTGGATTGGTATAGCTTGGAACAACAGGCCTCTTGGCAATTAAAATCTTGCACTTCTATACTAGGTCGCTGCTCCTTGTTGATGTAAACCTAGCTTGGTCGAAGTCACTGATGGTGTCTTTTTTTGCTTCATTATGTAGAGAAAAAATCTAATGAGTTATGAACGTGTGCTTTCTAATGGAGTAATGATCTTGATAACTAAATGTAATTTTTTTCAACAACTGAACACCATCAAAATTGCAAAATGCTCTCAGAAACATCTTTGCCTTTCTTTCTTTCCTTTTGTTAAGAAAAAAAAGCATAGGTGGGTACAGCCACCATTTTTTCATTGAAGGGATGAAATGATATGTTGCTTGATAGTCATGCATTCGAAAATTGTTCAATAAGCTACCATTTAAATTGATCAAAACAACATCGGGAGGTTCGACAGTTGCTCTACAAGTATGTGAAATTGCAAACAAGGAAAGAAGCACTTCCACCAGTTAGCAAATGTAGGCTGGACACTTAAACAAGTGTATGGATTCAGCTTTACCCATTTAAACTCAGGTGACTGCTGCTTATTGTTGTACTTTACAGTAGTTAAAGTAACTAATGCTATTGTTATGATATAAAGAAAAAAAATTAATAGTTATGTGAATGTGTTTTAATGGAGTATTGTCATGTTGGTCATGGTTGTCTAAACCAAGTAGAACTGAGAAAAAAGAATCTATTTAATGGACTCCAATTAGTTTGGGATTAAGGCTTTCTTATTGTTGTCATCATCGTTAAGGTTTAACTCTCATGAGATAGAAGTGTTCCGGTTCTTCTACGGAATAAGACACTCTGCATATCATCCTATCTCGATCCTCGATCCAATCAGGCATCACAGTACTTTCTTATGATGCTCAAAAAAATTATTTATAAAGCTTTAGTATTTTATTTAATTTTTAAATATATTTGAACTTCAAAATTATATGTTTATAATAAATTAGATTTATTTAAAATTGATATTATAAAGCATTATGATCGAGATAGAACAAAACGGGATGGGATGGTTGAGATTGGTCTCAGAATCTCTTTGGGATAAGACATCTTGGTTGTCTCGGCCTCCATCCCACCGTGACTAGTGTAATTGGTTGTTGTCATTTAGACCAAGCTTACTTATTGGAAATTTTATAAGAGTTACATGCTTCTAAATTGGTGCTGAGCTTTTTTTCCTTTGAGAACGAACACAGGTATGACCCATCACATTTCTTAAACTACGACTGAGTTCTCGTATACATTGGCTAGATCTATTTGAGCATGAACGAAATAGCAGCCTACCAAGGGAATCATCTGAGATCATCTTTAATGGCAGAAGTAGGTGTTCAATTCCAAGAGTGCCGTGTCTTTGCTCTTAATTACCAAAAACAACTAATTTTGAATAGCTTTTGCCGTGAAACCTCTCATTTAGATGAGTTTAAATGAACTGATTGAGTTTTAAACACCACTCCAAGTGATGTACTTTGTAAATGCATTCCTTTCCATTTTCTTTTATGGAAAGCCCATCAGTAATATAGCTTGCATATCATACCTGTGCTGAAAACTAAAGGGTTTGCCTCCCCAGTTCACCTTATTATCCATTTATGAATATTTGTTGTCAAAAAATGAAAAATAAATAACTTTTTTTTCTTTCTCTAGATGTCTTATTTCTTAAAGTTGTTCGAACAGCCTATCTTGCCATTCCTTTTATATTAAACCCATGTAGGTTTTATCTAAACACCAATTAGCTGCAGGTCCATTTTGACTCAAAGCATCAAAACACTAATGATTGCTTGAAACTAAGCTTGGTAATATGGAGCATGATATGCTGTATTGCCCCATGTTGGTGCATGCTGAATGTACCATACCGTACCATGGTTTCAGTGTTGAACTGGTATAGAGTATATAAGGCATACCAAATATCAGTGTGTTGAACCTATCAGCATACTGATATCCTACCAAGATGGCATTGGTAAGGATCCGAAACTGAGATTGCAAATCCTGATAGGAGTCAGCTTTGGAGTACAGCTGAAAACAGGTTTTAATGGATCAAGCAATATTTGTCATCCATACCCTATAGCAATTTTAAACACCCCTGCTAGCTTGTCCTGGTAGCCAGGTTATATTGGGATGGTGTGTAGCAAACCACAACCATCATCCCCACACCCAAGTTCATACTCCAAAGCATACATAGATGTACTTAACAAACTTAGACATAACCCAAAATTGCTTTGAACTGACATGGCTGAATCCAACTTTGTTTTTAGCTTTTTTTTTAAAAAAAAAACACATCAAAGAGAGAAAGGAACGCACTTGGCAGATATTTTGAAACTTGTTCTGTTAACCATGGCTCCTGGCTCTGTGCCATCACATGAAATGAAGGGAACAAGTGTGTTCACATTCATGCAGATGTGCATCTTAGTTGAAAAACTACTCTATGCTCATGTTATTTGTAGTTTTCAATTCTTTAAACCTGAAGTTTTTTTTCACCCTGATCCTACCAAAACCATTTCCAACAGCCTTGTTTTCGAGTACTTTGGTTTATTTTCTTTTAATTGATGAAAGATATTTAATTTGTTTTTCATCATGTCATCATTTATTTTTTTAGAATAAAATTTTGGGACAGGCTTGATATCCCATTCACTGCAGCAACTCAATAAATTATTAAAAAAGAAAAAAATGTATCTTATAAGCATAATCAGAAAATGTATTCAAGTGGTTTTTATTATCTTTATTTTTGTGAGAAAAGCAAGTAGGCATTTTTAGTTTGCCCAAAATAGATACTACCAATAAAGTTATGTACATGGATTTAGTAGAAGTTTGAAGGATATTACCACTGACTTAAATAATATGTGCAGGTTGCTTGTAAACTGTCTGAAGTATTGATTCACTTGAATCACTCCCATTCTTGTAAGTGCATCTTCATTTCGCAGTGCATGATGAAGAGCATTCTATAATGTGCTACGGGCGACAAATATGCTATCAGATGAGATTTCATATGAAGGTTGTTGACATTATGATCTATGTATATGCATACTGAGTGACAACAAAAATAGATCATTTGTTTAATTTTTTGATGTTGGGACATGGATGGCTACATCCCTAATGCCAACTCATATGAATATATATGTCCATTTCTTGAAGCTTAACTACATAAATAGATACCTAATGCATTTCTGAATTGGTGCCATATCATTTCAAATAAGAGAATTATGGGATTAGTTTCAAATTTTGTTACCCGTAATTAGAAGGGAGCTTTATACTGGTTAAATTTGCATTACCTTTTCTGCTACAGTGCTTTATATTAGTCTTGAACTGGGGGTTTCACATAGGGCTTGGTTTGTTATTTGATGATCGTATGCTTCCATTTACTGCAATGTTGATTCTGATGCCACTTTGTTTCATGTCACCATGAATCCCAGGATGTGAGCCACCTTGTAAATGGGCAGCATGACATGAACAGTCGGGCTAAGTATATCAAATAATGTGATATGGATCAAAGCCTATGATTAAAGACCTGGCATGATCTGGCATTGTGAACTATTCATTTGTATCATTTCTGTAGGGAAACAAGTTACAAAATTAATTTCATATGCTTTGACAGAACTCTGCGTTCAATCATCTATGAGGCTTTATAGAAAAAAGAAAAGAAAAGAAAAGAGATTCTTCAGGAGAACTCATTTACTTTTCATGTCATGTTATTCATCCTTTAAAGAGACAAAACCAAAGCTACGGTTGAGGTAGATCGAATAGAATGAAGTACCATAGAACTTACAATTCCAGCACGTCAAGAATGTACTCAATGATTTCGTCAGTATGTTTTTGTAGTGCAGAAGAATTGCTCGAAATATTACGTAAACAAAGTAAAATTAGTTTAGGTCTCATAAATATTACTAAATTCTCATATTGAGAAGCCTTGGATCCATATTTTTATTGGCTTTAAAACAAAAAAGAGTCATCGTTAACGCTTGGACCAACTTCTTCAGGCAAATAACATCATTTTAATAGACATCCAGGAGTTTAGTATGCATGTGGCTGTCATGATGAAGAATGCAACTGTAAGTCTGTAACCTAGTCAGCTAAATCTTAAAGGAAATCTAGGCTATGGCCTGCATCAGGAGTAACAATGATTAGTAAACTATAGTTATTTTATGTGGTTTAAATAATCTTTTACTCGTCAATTTTTATTATTTCATGAGAACTCGCTAAAATGCTATGGTAAGAGTTGATTGAACTATGACCTTTTACAAATTACCTCACAAACTTTTTTGACCTTGCTTTGGTGTGCTTGTTTGTCCTTCATCTGATGATTGCCAAGCATCAATTGATTGTATGTTAATGTGCCACTTTTTTCATTCTTCTTCTCTTCAAGAGCCAATAGTCTAGCACTTCTTCTCTGCTCTCCCTCTAATTCTTCATAATTTTTTCTTCTTTGAAAACATGAGAAGGAAAACACAATGAAAAAGAAATTGCCATGAATTTATTTTACTGATGCTAAGAAGGAGATCCCCTCGTTTCACCAACTACTTCATTTTCTAGTAAAATTATTATGATTTTTTAGCCGAAGAATTCTTATAATTCGTGAGTGATACTCTGTCACCTAGCATAGAGTAATTAGAACTGAAACAATATTTGTATGATTTATTAAAACATAGGAAAAAATTGCTTGCTTTATTTTTTCACCAAGGACGATGGATCAAATGTATTGATATTTCTTCTTCTTCTATTTGAGAGAGAAATTTGTTTATATGATTTATTCCATTCAAAGAACATCCAGATTATTATTCTCAGCTTTCCCTTTACAACTTGGATCGGAAATCTCCAAACATGGTTCTTAATTTGGTTTTGCATCTTACCGTTTGCCAATTAAATATGATAATAAATAGGTAAAAAGTTACTCATAAAGAGACATTGCACCATTTTTTGAAAAATAGTTGGAAGAAGAAGGCTAAATATTTATAAGAAACAAAAAAGAAAGAAAGAGAGAAACTTTAAAATCACTAGAGTTGGTGACGGTAAAAAGTTTGCTTGACAGGCACTATTGTGAAGTATTGGAACCGAAGGCAAGACACCTTTTTATGGTATGTTAGATACAAGTTGACTTTTATTTTTAATATGGCCAAAAATCCTTGGGCAAGGAACATGCATTCTTATGATGCAATGCAACAACGAAAGCAATCTAAAATATCTCTAAGAGGCTGAATATATATGGAGGGAACTGTCTATAAAAATGATGAACTAATTAAAAGTGAATGAGATATAATTTCTAAATATGTGGAACACCTGGATAAGAATGTCCATGTGTATTCTATCTATAATATTGCCAGCAAAAATATTTTATAAGAATTGATGCTACTTTAATTCCCAGCATAAAATATGATGATTTCTATGCCAATTTTTTTTAAATATAAAAGAATTCTTAAATAGTCTTTACTATTAATTAAAATCCTTTAGGTATTGTCATCTACTGGAATTTCCATCTAAAATAGGTGCATTTCAATGACAATGATGGCAGCATGCCCTACTAAAATGCTAGAAATAAATAAAATTTTATACTTCTATGTGAAGATACTACTATTTGAAATATAAGCAACAAACTTTTTTCCTCTTATAGCATGGCATTGTTATAATGAAAAAATTAATGCGGTGATAACTATTTATTAGAATGCAAATATTTTGGGTCTATAATTAATGGTTCAAATTTAACTACTAAAATCTATAATTGAAAACCATCATAGCTCTAATTTAATAAATTATACACAAATATTTAGGGGCTTGATAAGCATACAACGCTGCTAACCTTAAATTATCATTATAAGTTGAATATTTGAAAATAACCTTACCAAATATAAAACTTTGAATTTTGGAAAAAAATGTTTATTAATTTTTTTTTAAATCTACATGGAAAAAAACCCAACAAAAATAATAATAAATATGGGAAGAAGCAAAAAAAAAACTAGTAAAAAATATATGGATACCATTGGCTTATAACAATCAAAGATTTCTAAACTTGTTAATGAATGAACCATAAATAAATTGCAAAATATATTGTACAATTATGAATGATAGAATGGGTTCGGGTTGATTGATTTATTTTCATCCACTCATAATCCCTCATTGATGTGAAAATTTTAGTCATCGAAGAATAGGGTTCGGTTCAAACCGCTCTTTACAACATTACAGAAGAGTAGACTGGACTATAAATTCGATTCGGGCTGCGTATGGAGTGTCGGACCGGACCGATCGGATTCAGCTTTAGCCGAAGTACTAAAACCCTAAATCCTTCGAAATCCTCATCGAAATCCAGAGAAGATTTCCCCCCTTTGACAACGGATTTCAACCCTAGATATCGACCGTAAGCCCTCATTCCTTATTGCTTTCAAATTCCTAGATAGATCTTAGAATTCTATGAAAAATTCCTTGGTATCAATTCCAAAGTTGATTTCTTTTTACCTTGCCATGTTCTTTTGAGCGATTTCTGGTAAGAATTGTGCTCGAATCCAATATTATTGGCCTCCCAAAGTTCCAAGGCTATCTAATTCCTTTGCCAGTCCATGTGGTTTTGGTTTTACTTTTGATTTGATGCTTTGTTTATCACTTTTGATTAGTATTCTTTGTATATTGGTCAGAATCAGAAGCAGTCGTAGCTCTTAGAAGCTTGAGAGGGCTCGCTGAGCTCACTGGCGGCGGGATACAAAGAAGCAAACGGTTTTCGAAAGAAGAGATACTAGGTTTATTCTCTTCTCTCCCTTCTTTTTATGCTTATTTGGCCATACTTTAATTAGCTATTTTTGGAGAAGAGAGTACAAGAGGTCTTCTTTGCCAAACCCTTTCTTCATAGAAATCTTCCCTTCAATCCCGTCCTACCTATCATCTCAACCAATGATATCTTTTTCGTGTCACGCTAACACTCTGTGCTCAGTGATGTTAATATCTTTTTCTTGAGTGAATGGTGAACCAAAATATTCTTTTTTTTTTCCCTTAGAAATTCAGGGAAAGATTAAAGAGAAGTTATGGGCCGTGTGCATGATCATGACTTCGATGAAGTGTGCTGTAGAATAGTAGAAGATGCTGAAAAGGAGGGTGTATAAGGGCATTTTGAAATTGTCAAGGTCATGCAAGGAGGAGCAATAACAATTGCTAGAAATAGTTGTAGCAACACAAGGGAACATTCAATACCGAGCCTAGCATTCCCTCGAAATCCTTTTCCTCCCTGCAATTTCAATGAAATTATTGTTGGTGTTCACAAGGAAGTCATCTTATGGCATATACAGTGGATGCGATTTAAATTTTTGAAATGAGAAGGTTGGTTAAGTTTGAATCATAATAAAAATGGAAAAAAAAGGTATATAAATGATAGTACAATTTAAATAGATTAGAATGTGAGGCTCCGCATGAAATCAATAGCTGAAAGATCAGCCAACTTGGATTACTAATAGAATTAGATCTGGGAATTGAAGTGCATAGTTGCATCGATAAGGTGTCATACATGCAATCCATGCCTTATATAGAAATTATACGAGTCAATATGCAAGTTGTATAGCTCACAATGTTCCGCTGAAATGAAAGTTTAAGCATGCAAAATGCAGGCAATGATACTGTACTATAATTGGTGATTGCTAAGACAGATGAGGATTGCATTAGGAAGTACATGAGTAATATTAACATAAGACAAAGGAGATAACCAACAGAGATGGGTTGTGCATGAATGAAAAAGTCAGCAAAAAGGAGACTAGCCAAGAAAATGTGACCACGAGTTTTAAGAAAGGCAAAAGGCTTTGTGGAATGTGGTGCTTGCAGCAACTAAGCTTCTTTAAATAAATGAATAAGAATAAATGATTCATAAATCTGACACCAGAGAATTTGTTGGTGCAGGAACATTTATTTTCATGGCCATCCTTTATTTGCAATATCAAAAGATGTTTTGATGGTAGTAGTTTATTGATTTACAATGTTATTGCTGAATTCAATGATTCAACATCATATAGTTTGACTGCCATTATGATACCTAAGATTTTTCTGATTTTAAATATATTGAATGTGTGACTTTTTTTAAAGAAGAAAGTTTCATATTTCATTTCAATGTCAAATCAATGGGAAAAATTTAGGAAAGTTCTCATGATTTTGTCTTTGGTATATATGCCATCTCTTTTCTGGATATCCATCTGCTGATAATTTTTACAGGTTTTTCATTTGATATAAATGGTCACATTTTTACTATTGTGCATAATATGGCCATTATTACATTGCACTGTTAGTAGTGCAGATTACTTGGATCAAATTACACCATGGATACTTTTAGCAACATAGTTTCATTTCTTAGTTTGCAAAAGAAAAGTAAATCTGTGGAAAACATTGACATATTCTTGTTAATCATAGCTAGTTGCAAATGTAAGCAATGCATGAGTCTTAGTTTCTTCAATGAATTAATGATGCATGTGGATAGACAAGAGAACTTTTCTTTATAAAATACCAAGGGATGGCAATTTCCTCTGAACCCACGGGTGCTTGCCCACCTTCGCTTCATTTGAAATGGATATGGAGGTCAAAAAATAGGTACAAAGGTCAAAAAATAGGTACGAATATGGGTATGGGGATACGTGGCAATACTCATATAGGTATAGGGTGGGTATGGATGTAAAGATATCCCTACCCCACCCTGACCAACTCTACCCCATGCCCATTATACCCATTAGTAAATTTAGTTAATTACCCTTATTAATATAGTTTCAAAGTTTCAATAAAAAACTTTACAAGTAATCATAGACCATAATGTCTCAGAGTCTGATCCATTTGTCTAGCTTGAAATAAAAAAAAAGAAAGCAGCCTGCAATTACTTTAGCACTGTACTTAGAATTGAAATTTGAAAGAAAAAAATTAGAAAAGCCATAAAAAAATGAAATGAACCCTAAAACAGGTGAGGGGTATGGAGTGGGTACGGGTAACAAGGTGGATATGAATATTACATAATCTTTATAAGTATGGGTATAGATACAAAATTGTATACCATAGTAGGAAAGTGTGGGTATGGATATAAATTTTTCTGATGGGTAGGGATATGGAGGTACCTCCTCCGATGCTTGCTTTGCTTCATTGCTGTCCCTCAAAATACCCATACAACAGGCATTGTGAAATGTTTGATCAGCAAGCACTAGATGCCATTGCTGATTCTCAGTTGGTAAGACCTTTAAAAATAATTACAAATAAACTATTTTAAATCATGCGGGAAAAAGGGATAATAAACATATTATATCACATCACCTGGCATGTGAAGCAAACTTTGCGGTCACTGAAGAGTCAATTATGAAGATTATGAATTAATTCAACATTTTGAATCTAGGTTAATATTTTACTGATGAATGAATTAGATGATCCTTCTCTTGGTATCCTTTTCCTGGTATCCTTTTCCTTGGTGCCTTCTTGTTGCTTATTTAAATAATCGGGCCTTAACTCCTGTAATTGAATATTAATTAAGACTTTGAAAGCCTTTGAAAAGGGTGCCTTTTGTTATTGCTTAAGTAGAATTTATGGGTGTTCTTGTCAAAGCTACTCTATGAACTATTGGGTATCATGCTGGTCTACATTTATCAAGTTACTCGTCAATACTTATTATTGATTTAAATATTTTTGCTAGGACTGGGAGGTAGTGCACTTCGAGGAATAACTGCAGTGCTCTAGTAGTTATAAAATAGTTAGTCGTACCTTTACATTATCAATGAAGATATAGTGTATAATTTTGCATCATAATTATGCTTGCTGAGTCTGTTTAGATATGTAACATTAGTTCATTTAGAAATGGGAAACTATTTTGCAAGTCTGGGAACTTTTCATTTATTATAGTGTGTCTTTGTCCAATAAATTCCATAATTCTGAGAAAATGTTCTTTGTCAGTGTTTCTCATAATAATTTGTTTTCATTGCACATAAATTGAATTTTTAATTATTTTTGTCTGGTGTATTAAAGCTTTTCACTCTTCTGATATGTTTTGTCTTAACCTACTCCCTTCTTCTCTACTCTTCTGTAATGATGAGGCCTCTTTTTATATTATACTGCTTGGCTTGCAGATCTAACCCTTATTTGGGTGTTCCTGTCATCCGTTCATCAGAGTATCTCTCTATTGTTTTCCTTCTTCATGAGTTGTTTGGATTGCATTTTCCATAGTACTGCTACATCATTTTCTCTTTGTTGCTATTGGATGATATTTATTAAGAAAATCTCGATGTCTTCCCCTTTTTCCTCAAATTAAGCTTGGACACTTGCTCCTTCAAGTAAGAACTCAAAAAGGACTCTCTAATGTAATTTTCTTTGAATTTGGGCAGAAAATTAGAAAAATTATAACATGATGCATCTAGTTAGGCATTATAAAGTTATTTGTTTAACTTGATTTCTTGCAAACAATTGTTTTCTTCTTCAACTCAGTAAACACCTTTTTAGATTTTAAAGAGGTGTTTCAAATTGCACTTAGTTTTTGATTTTATGTCACTCACCTGATTTGAAATGAAACCTCCTGGGCATTATTTTCAAAATGCAATCCATCCAAGACAACCTGACAAAGTAGGTGATACTGGTGGAGATTGAGAGAAGAAATAGATGTGCACTGATCAGCAGAGATGTGTAAGAATGATGATTGCATCTAAAGATGGTGTGATTGGTGAAAGATGGGCATCAACATCCAAGGAAACTACTAAACGTAGGCCCTGCCAAAGGAATTGCTTAGGTAGAGATCTGATAGGCTATCGCATAAATCAATGGATGAAGACTGATAGAAGTTGTTTGATAAGGATGCATATGGGTAAAGGCACAGGAACCCCCCCCCCCCCCCCCCACCAAAAAAAAAAAAAAAACCAAAACCCAAAAAAAAAAAAAGTCAGAAAGAGAGAGAAAGAGAGAGATACATATGTACATACATACACATGTATGTACATACACATACATACACATGTGTATGCATGTATCTGTGTGCATGTGCACTTGCACATCTGTTTGCTTCAGTCCATGCCGTCCAACATGGCCTAAAACTCATCTGAGTTTGTGTGGAGGCAACCATATGTTTCCATGAGCTTAAGTTACAGCTGAATTAGTGAATGTTCTAGGACATGTGTGGCATTATCCTATCCGATGTCCTTGTCCAAAGATCTTGGATAATCTCTAGCATCAGTCCTCTCCACTTTTAATATTCAATCCACAATTGTGCTGAAAATAACTTCTAACAAGGTTTCAGTATTGCCAAACATGGCAGCTATGAATATACTATCTGCTTGTTTGTTGTTGTGGAAACTGGAAACATGGTTTCCTGCATGTTTTTTCTTGTTCTTGTACACTCCGTCCATTGAGATCCATAGTGGACTCATGTTTTCTATCTTACAAAATTCTTTGCATTTTTCCATATTTCTAAAATATATAAAGAGAATCTAGTAATCCTTGATTTGATCCTATGCCTGGGAGTAACAATGTGACCCCGACCGAGCTTAGAAAAATTAATTGATGTGAAAGCTGCTTCAATCATCATGGATATATTCTAGATTATGCTTGTAGTTATCTGGGAAGGTGATGACACAAAAATCTTGACAAATGAAAACTAGTACTCAGGATCAAGCTTGTTTTACATTTAGGATGGCCAAAAATCAAATTCTTTCATTTTGTTAACTTGATTTTTGAGCTGCAAGTGCTAGTTTGGTGGGCAAATAGGATGAGAGGCATACTGATGGATTTGTGGTTGTGTGCCTTGTTATGCTTATTGTGATTGGGATAATTGCTTGTTTTACATGAAAAAGTCCTCTGGTGTGTATTTTTCATAAATTATACGGTTTTACGTAATAATATCCTCATATAGTTGAATGCCAACTTGGAATAGTGGGTGAATCATTTAAGTATAATCTTCAGGAAATAAATTAACTAAATATAGTGTGTGTGTATATAGATTTGACTACATTCGAATGTAGTCAAGCTTAGATTCGATCACCTTCCCCATCTTTGAATTCATATAGTTCACGGATCTTAAAGATGAAAAAGGTGAAAAAGGTGGGGTGGCTCCGAGATCAATGTGGATCCAAAGGTGGAGAAGATTGCCAGATTTTGGACTTGACTACGTTCGAATATAGCCAAATCTCTCTCTCTCTCTCTATATATATATATATATATATGGATATGTGTGTATGGTTTGAATGAACTATTCTAAAGTTTCATGTTCCATGTGGATCACACGGTCTCGTCTTTGTAATATCTTTCCTTTGAGCCTCACTGTCCTTCTATAAGGTCATGGTGATGAGAAAGGACATCAAAGATGCTCAATTTGAGCTGGATATATAGTAACATGGATAGTTTGAAATGTGCTTTTTCTAGGAAGTAAAACAAAATTGCCTAGTTCCTGGCCATTGCTAAGCTGAGTTGATCTTAATACATCTCCAGCCAAAGCCTGGCTTACATTGTTGTTAATGAAATAAAATAAATTTAATGTCTTATCAATTTTGAACCACATATGTAACTTCAAAATCACCTTGTAATTCTGGATCATATTTTCGTTACATTTGCCAGCTTCTTATCAAATCAAGCATAAATCTATGCCACTGTAATTTTTTTTTTGGCTAACGCCTTCCAACTTCTCCATATTCTAAATGACATATGTATTATTAATATCTGTGGACCTGTAACGCAGGTACGTAGAGGACTAGACAGAGCTGATATATATAGCATAACTCTGTCTCCAAATGTACAGTGGCTGGCAGTGTCCAGTGATAAAGGAACTGTCCATATATTTAGTCTTAGAGTCAGAGTGGCAGGAGAGGATGCATTGGACCATCATGCTGCTGCTCAAGGTCCAGGAATGGTTCATCAAAACTCTTCTACTTCTCTTGATGCCCTTATATCTCCAAATACTGGTGCCAACACCAGCTCGTCATTGTCTTTTATGAAAGGTGAGGGGACAAAATTATTGTTGGGATCCTTTTCTCTCTTTAGCTTATATCTTTAATAAGAGGTGAAATATTTGAAATTTTGAATAAAAGCATCATTTTATTTGTGTTACATTATTCATTTTTGCCTGGCTTTGCTGGAAAAACTGTCTTAGTCAATGAATCTGATGTTCCTTAAGACTAGTGTTTATAATCTATGAGTCTTGTGTCCGCATGAAAGCAAAGAAATTGGTTGGCTGATCCCTAAGGTCTAGAAGATTTTTGCTTTTCCTTCATTTTAAATCATCAGAAAAAATGTATTGTATAGTCGATTAAGCAGGATAGATTAAATGGAGGAGTAGTTTAGAAGTATTGTATGATTGATGCATCCTGTTAAAATTGAAAGGAAAATTCTATAAAACTGCTATATGGAACAGAGTATTGGGCAATACTAAAACATGTGAATAAATTAAGTGTAATAGAAATGTGCATGTTAAGATGAATATATGGTAAAACTTTAAAATATAGAATTAGAAATAAATATATAAGAGAAATGATAGGAGTAGCCCCAATTGAAGATAAAATGAGAGAAAATCGATTATGGTGGTTTGGACATATACAACAAAGACCTTTAGATGCTTCAGGTAGAAAGAGTGATCTTTTAACAATCCATAGCAAGGATAGAAGTAGAGGTAGACCTAAACTAATATGAACAGAAATAATTAAAAAAGATATAACTATTTGTAATTTGAATGCTGACTTAGTCCTGAATAGAGCAGAGTGGAGGAAGCAGATTCATGTAGCCATCCCTATGTAATTAGGAAAAGGCTTAGATGAGTTGAGTTAAGTTGAAAAAAAATGAACTCAAGTCAGTCTAGTTTCATTTCATGGCAGCATTCCCCTGAAAGTCTCTTTGTAGAAAATGCTTACATATAGTGATATACACTTAATTTCTCCTTAGTATTTTCTTTTCTTGGAAGTCTGAACAAACTTTGTTGATTCTATGATGGGTTTGAGCTATTAATTCCTGACAAGCTTATCTTGCAACGGAATTTAAAGATATTGGTTTTGTTTCGTCAAGCTTTGAAAAAGTAATATGCTGAGATTTGAGGTTTCAATTGCACATATATATCTTATTTTATTTGTTGGCATTGCCTGTAAGCATGCAGAGATTTGGTGAAAGGAAGGAGATTAATCTCACATGTACTAATATTTTGCAGGAGTGTTGCCAAAGTACTTTAGTTCTGAATGGTCATTTGCTCGGTTCCACTTACCAGAAGTTACCCGTTATATTGTTGCATTTGGAGCTCAAAACACTGTTATAATTGTTGGAATGGATGGCAGGTATTGATCCTTTGGCTTGGCCTTCTGTTTAGNACCTAGATGCATGTACACACCATGGGCAAGTGTCAGCAATACAATCAGTAGTTACACGACACCAGAAGTTACTCGTCATTTGCTCAGTTCTGAATGGTCATTTGCTCAGTTCCACTTACCAGAAGTTACTCGTTATATTGTTGCATTTGGAGCTCAAAACACTGTTATAATTGTTGGAATGGATGGCAGGTATTGATCCTTTGGCTTGGCCTTCTGTTAATTTTTTTTTTTTTTTTGGATTTCTGAGTCGACATCTATAGTGTTTAAATTTCTATACATGCAAGTATCCGCTTACTGCCAGTCACTATATGAATGCTAGAGTAACTTCAATTATATTTATCTCACTTTAGATTTGAGCATAGAAATTTGATAATAAGATGATCAGATTTTCTATTGAGCCCTTTTTTGAGCAATATCTTATTGTGGCCTGCCATGGAAACCTGGTTTTGCTGTAGTGAGTCAGACAAGTAGATAACTAAATGATTGGATGGATTACCGTATCTACTCATTCATAAGACCCTTCTTGCTCTCTTGAGCATTCCTAATTTGACAATGGCTTGTCATAATTCTAATTTTAGTGCAGAACTATCGTACTACTTAGATATGCACTATGATGATTTAGAAGAAAGAAGTAGACTTTCAGTTCTAATATCTTGCTTACCTTCCTTAATCTAACCTGTTTCATTGACTTCTACAAGAAACTCCAATATTGCATGCTTGGTTCCATCTCATCCTAACTTGAGAGGAAATTTAAGAAAATTCAATAAAACCACTAACTTGACTTCTTGCATTGGATTCTGCAGAAACTCCATGATTCTATGCTTACTCCCCTCTAATTCTCCTTTGCGAGGAAAAACCTTGAGTCTCGTATATTGATATTCAGTTGAATTCTTTAGCAATAAGTACTCCATTAATGTTTGTTTTTAATCCTTTTTCAGGGATTAACCATAATATCCAATTTTCAGTGGAATAAATTAAGGAGGATATACCATGGTGAACCATGGTTAACCATGGATTGGATGTTTGGAATTTTATTGAAACATGTTGTACCTTTAGTTATGACTAACGTGGATTTAGTTAGTTGATGTGGGGTTCCACCCTGGGGTTATCCTTTTGGAAACTAAGGTTTTATTTATTTAATTCTTAGTTTGATTGCACTATTTATATCCTGTTCTTTTTTCCAGCTTCTACAGATGCAGCTTTGATCCGACCAATGGTGGGGTGATGCTGCAGAAAGAGTATGTCCGGTTTTTGAACGCCAACAAACACCGGCCAAGGCCAGCTTCATCCTGAGATTGTGGAGCAGTGACGCCTCCAATTGCACTGCCTGTAAATAGCTGACTTGATATCTGTGTACATAAATATATGTCCAGTTCACATGTGAACCCAATATAAGAAGATATGGTAGGAGATGTCTAGGTAACAATCACAATCCTACTTCGCCTATTCATAATAGAAAAACTTTTTGGCATATAAAGAGTTCTTTATTTGTATCCACGGTGATCAAAATTTACTGTTCTATTCCATTTAAACTGTACTGTACTTACGTTAGCCGAACTAATATGCAATGAGCTTACCTGAACTGTGGTGGAGATTTTCTGCTCTGGGGTTGGCCAAGCTTATTGTTATCAGTGTTATTATGGTGGCTGTTTAAAGGGTGCCCCGGTTGAGGTAGCGCATCACAGTCACAGAGTGACAGAATTTTGCACGCTCTTATGTAGATCTTTTTTTAAAACGACTTAAAAAAAGGAAGGCAATGAAATTTTTCCCTTGAATTTTTTAAGGGCCATCCCTAACAGCGGTACAGTGATAATTCCACGTGCTGTACTCATTTTTTTTATAATTGATATAATTGTACTCATTATTTGCAGGGGAAAACCAATATTTAAAATGCTATTATTTTTTAAAGGTATAAAAACTTGAAAAATATTCAATGGCAAACATTATGGTCGTTGTAGGATAATTAATGTCTAAATAATGTACATCTAAGTCCATTTGTATTTGAACCTATTTGGATACGATAAAACTTGGGGTGCCTAACTAATATTCAAATCTACATCCATATTTGTTAGAAACAAAATTTGGATGCATGAATAGGCAATTATGTAATCCACGTCCAAATCTAGATGTCTGCTACTAATTCTATTTAATATATATAACATTTATAAACATTTAGTGAAAATAAATGAATAATATAATATTAATATTATATTAGGTAATATGTTTAATTTAATAGTCATAAATTTTAACCATACAATTTATACCTATATTTTTTATTTAATTTGCATATATATCCATTTAATATAAACATGTATATGAATTTTTATATTTAACTAATTTTTGCTTCATGTTCGATTTAGAGGAACCGCTAAAATGGTATAATAAAAAACTTTGGTGCAAAGATAGGTTTAAAGTATGAAAATTTATGAGGATGGATGAACGAACAATAAAAGCAGAAATTATAAACCTAATCCAGCAATCTATTATAAAGCCAATGAGTTTGATTTGGCATAATTTTGAATCTTAAAAATATTCAACTCAACTCAACTTATCTAAACCTTTTCCAACTAAATCATAAACATATTGATACAACAAAATTATTTATCAAATTAATTGATTTTGCATTAAAATCTTAAATCAATTAATTTAGTGTAATAATCAGTTATCTCAGACCCTATGAATATAGTTTGTTACGGAGGTCGTATAAAAATTTATGTATGACATTATGTTTACTAAATATGAATTTTAACACTGATTTCAGTGATGGGTTAATCATGTTAAGTTGGTTCAAGTGTGTGAAGTGAGTCTACTTGATTAATTATATCATTGGTAACAGAACCTCTCGACTTAACGTTAATGTTGTTTAGAAAAATTCTCAAAATTGTTTACATTCTCATTTTGGGCAGGATCGTCTCTTCGATTCTTGCAATGCCACATAGTATATTTTTTAATATAAAAATATAATCATTAAATATTATCTTATTTTATTTTTGTACGGTTAGACTTAGCCAGTATTAACTTCATTTTTCTTGATAATTTTTTTTAATTTTCTCAAAACATTTCTAGTCTCAAATCTCAATAATAATTATAACAAAAACCTGTATCTGTTTCTTGAAATCCTCAGTGGCCATTGTAAACTAATGTATTTTGAGAAATTAGATGTCGGCCTTAAATTTTTCTGACAAGTCTTTTTGGATAACTTGATTTTTTTAATATATAAATCTAACCATTAAATTTAACTTGTTTTTATAACTTTACGGTTAGTATCAACTTAATTTCTTCTTGATATCAGCTTAAAAATGCTTTTGGCTCCTTCAACAGCAATGGTCGTCTGAATTTTCAGCTAGACAAGAAGGGGCTAAAATTTAGTCCTTACTATTAGCAATTTTACTTTAATCCCATAGTAATCCAATTTAACTCATCTAAATCAAATCAGCATTCTTATATTCTGATCATGTTCGGAATAGATTTAAAAGAAAAACTAAAATTTTTATGATTAGAATCAAAACAAGCTTAGTGTGTGTATAAATTATATTTTTATCTTAAAAAAATAAAAGAAAAAGGCCATAATGAGCCTAAATATGTTTTTATCTTAAAAAAATAAAATAGAAGAAAAGCTTTGGATTTTATTTTTCAAAAGGATCAAAGGTAAGAACTACACTTATTATCCTAATGAAATGGGCATAATAAAGGATGAAACAGGGTATGATAATCTTATTGTCATTTCTACCTTACAGGCTATATGATTATATGCATGGTACGGAAAGTTAGAGCCAAGATGGGATAATCAAAATCAGATCCAACCAACCTTGTTGCCATTTCTATCTGAAAAAAGTTTACTGCACTGCTTCATACAGTAAGTGCATCAACCTATCATGCATGTGTGCGTGCAAGGCCTACATGCATGTCACATGAGCGCGTAGCCAATCGATATATCAGGCTGTATGATCGTGTGCATGGTATGTGACAAAAGATAATAAATTAAATATGACAAGGGGTTATGTGTAAAAGGGTGCTGTCCCAAAGCTCGAGTTCATATCAGCGGCCGAGGCGATGGCCTTTTATCGTACGCCTCGATGTATGATCACATATCTCTGATGTGATAAAAAATAAAAATGGATCTCCTAAAAAATTCTAAGAGAAATCCTTTTATGATCTGGCCTGGAAATGTTCCCTCCTTTGGTCGGTTTCTCGGTTCTTTCTTTTTCAAGAGTTCTTCGCCTGGTGATTCTCGAAAGCACTTCAAGGGAGGCGAAGAAGCTGTGATGAGGTACGGGATCGTTCTCCAATACGCGTAGCTTAGAGTATCTTGAGCCCCTACAATTTGTATTTTATTTATCCTAAGATTTTCTCTTGAATTGATGTGAAATCCCTAGATTAATTCTTCGGTGAATATTATGATCTGTGATGCCTCTAGTTTGGTAGACTTGAAGCGCGGCTGATGCTTTCATGCCCCGTGTTCTGCACCGCAAATGACTTGGCTCAATACTCTCTCTCTCTTATTTCATTCTTTTCTCTTTTTCTTTTTTTTTTTTGATGAAATGATGGATACTTTAACAGGTTGCTGAAAGGGATGCCGTTTTATTATGATGGAAGATGGTTTCGTTGCCATTGTTTTCCTGGTATTTCTACGTGGATATTTTGATGTAATCAACTGTAATCATGTTCCTAGAATTCAGTTGTTCTAAACTACATTTTGAATCCTTTGCAGTCCATGTTCTTATCCCTCCCTCTTTGTTACTTTGAATTGTAAATGATGTAGAATCTATCTATTGATTTCATTCCCTCTTCCAGACCTGTTACAGCTCTGGCTTTTAGGGTCACGTCACATAATTTAAGTTAATTCTTGGGTTTAAGGATGCTCTAGAGTTTAGAAAGGTTGATGACATAGTAATGCTTATTAGACCAAGCGTTTCCATAAGATAGTATGCAAAAATAATTCTTCAAGGAAATTATTGCTGGGAGTATACGCGCAAGACCCAGTTCTCTAGTATGCTGCAAGTGTATGCCAATATACTAAATCTCAAAGATTATCTGGATCCTCACATATTTAACAAAGTAGCAAGATAATGAGATGATCATTATTATTCAGCTTATAAACATGAGACCAGACAAACTGTTCATAGGATGCACGAAACCTTACAGCTAAAGACACGAACTCAGACACAAACCTTTCTGTTCATGGGAGCAACAGAAGAAAGCTTATTTTGCAGGCAAACTGGTTTGCAGTCAAACACACAAACTTATACACAAACGGACCAAGATCTACTTGAACAAATCCAGAGTTTTTGGCTCAGATGTGCCACTTGCTCTAACATAAGGACGGAAGCCACGATTGCCAAAGATGATCCAATTGGAGTTAAGCAACTCTTGGGTTCGGAAATTGCCAAACCCTTTTGTTCCAGTTTCTCAGAATCATCAGGTGGTGCCTGGAAGCAGGGTATATCATAGATAGACATCCGTTTAGTTGGTTCGCTCCTTACATATTGTCCTAACTGAGTCCTGGGACTGGCAACATATAGGTTGGTAGGACTGCAACCATACCATAATCCCTTTCACCAATAAGAAATGGATTGAAGCTTTGGTTTGGTTCCACACTTTGGCTTGCAGTTGATGTCAAAGTGTTCTTGTTTCCCACTAAGAATTTTGGGATGCCTACCTGAGGGAATGGTCTAAGAGGTTTATCAGTGTCCAACTCACTTCTAGGTTCTTTATTGAGGTCGAAACCCAATTTGTCATTGATACCAGCAGAAGGAAAAGGTTGCCACCTGTTACTGAAGAAACTGTGTCAGTAGTTGGAGAGAAGTGCATATCTCTTGCAGCAATGCTGGGATTTGCATCTCTGCAGTTGCTAGGGTTGCCTGAACAGCTGCCAAACTGGGAGAAGAAGCTAGAAGTGCAACCAGGTGTATATGGTGTCTTGTCAAACTGCATAGACTGGGCCTTCTCCTGTTGAGCATATTCTTGAAAGTTATGCTCTGCTGCCTGCTCTGCTTGATGGCTTGCATCCTTTAAAAATTTGTCAAGCTCTCTTTGTAGCTTGGACCATTGTCGTTCTGAGAAAATAGAAGAAAGTGCCAAGGCATCAGTTGCTATGTATAGATAAGCAGGTAGGTAGATGGAGTACTGTTGTAGTAGATGGACTGCTTTGTTCTGAGAAAAACGATGATTGGAGTTAGGTAGGTAGATTGTGATTAGCACAGGGGTGCTATTTTGGTTGATAAGAGCAGTCTTGTGAGAGGAACAATAAAATTCTGCATTTGATAGAGTATCGACAAGCCACCTTTAAGGAGCACCTGAATTTGTAATTGTATGAGAAAACTTCATGCCCAGGCGAAGCACAATAAGAATCTATGAGAATAAAATTTTGTGCACTTTGATATTTTTTCCCCTCTTTCCTTGTGGATTGGTATAGCTTGGAACAACAGGCCTCTTGGCAATTAAAATCTTGCACTTCTATACTAGGTCGCTGCTCCTTGTTGATGTAAACCTAGCTTGGTCGAAGTCACTGATGGTGTCTTTTTTGCTTCATTATGTAGAGAAAAAAATCTAATGAGTTATGAACGTGTGCTTTCTAATGGAGTAATGATCTTGATAACTAAATGTAATTTTTTTCAACAACTGAACACCATCAAAATTGCAAAATGCTCAGAAACATCTTTGCCTTTCTTTCTTTCCTTTTGTTAAAAAAAAAAAGCATAGGTGGGTACAGCCACCATTTTTTCATTGAAGGGATGAAATGATATGTTGCTTGATATGTCATGCATTCGAAAATTGTTCCATAAGCTACCATTTAAATAGATTTTATGAGGAATCCTAGACAGTTACCTGTATAGATGAGTCAGACTACAGATTAACAGGCTGAACTTTAGTCAAACCCTATTATCTGTATTTTGCTTTTTTGTTATTCTCAAAAAAATTTATTCAAAATTATTTGAATTCTTATGATTGTCAATTTATCACTTCCTTTTTCATAAGAGGTCATCAATAAAAAGATCATACAACACCAACTATCAGACTCTAATTTATATGTGTGGCGATCTCTGAAAAGTTACATTTGCTTCCCTGGTCCACCTCATTTGTGTAACTTTTTATTTAAGAACGAGAAAGAATAAACTATTCCTTTTGTAATATGTCTTGCTTTTTAAACAGAGTATTGGGATGTGTAATCTCCATGTCAAAGAATAGCTACTTTGACACATGGACAGTTTTAACCCAAACTGCTGAACCAATAATGGCAATAACAACAAGCTAAGTCTATCCCACCAGTATAAAGTAGGCCATGGGGCATCACCAAAATCATACTTCAACAAGGATCAAGAGATCTTGGCCCTTGGTCTGGAAACATTTAGAATCCATTAATGGGAAAACTTGAAGCAAATTCGCAGATATGCGGAAACTAAAGGCATGATCTTCGCAGTGTTATTTTTTCTTTTATTTGGGAACAATTGGAGTTAAGGAGTTTGTTTGTTGAAACTTACGGTAGCAGTAAATAGCAGATAGTGGATTGCAAGTATGCATTCTGTTAACTATTCTACAGGGAAAAAAAACAAAGCTTCTAGCAACAAGATCATGCGAATGGAAATAGTATTAAGAATACAAGGATGTTAGGACTTACATAAACAAGCTGCACTGGTTGTTTGTAAACTAGTGAAACTATTGGTTCACTGGACTCATTTCCAAGATTGTAAGTTTGTCTCCTTTCATCTGTGGAAAGATTAAAACATTTACAGAGTTTGCAAAGGATAACCAAAAATTTAATCGAATCAGACTTCATTGACATTTATAATGACTAAACTCTGGGTTTGCATATTCAATAAAATATTTATTGGGAACATAAACAGCAAAAGCTTATGCTCTTTTGGTATTGGTACGTTGATGCATCCATCCATCCATCCATACATATGTAAAATTATGATTACAAGAACATATGCATATTCAACCAGGGACTTGTGCAGTGAAATCTGACAAAATTATGTTTCATTTACTTTTAGTTGCTTCTTATTAGATGCCATCTGTATGAATGAAATTCTTATTGCCTCCTCTATAATAAGGTCTTGACATAGCCCTAGTTTGAGGAGTTCTCATAAGGGTTAGGTTCTGATTCAAAGATAGGATTCTTCTATTTGATGCAACATTTATTTCCATGCCACTCTGATTAATGTCACTATGGATCCTAGGATGTGAGCTACCTTGTGGACCATGTGGTTGGGCAGCATTACTCAAAGTCCTGACATTGCCATCTTTTCTTGCTTCCTCTGCAGTATTGAAAAATGTTTGCCTCCATGTCGATAGTTTTTCATAACTTGTCTGGTTGTTCTTCAGACTTTCATGACCGAGTTGTACTGCACTTTGCAATTCTCCTACCTACAATGTTGAATGTTCCATTTCAGTTAATGAGGCAAACATAGTGTAGTGATACATGTGAATATTTGTGTTTATGAAATTAAAATACTTTTAATTCTAGGTAGTGATACATGTGCAAGACTTACCTGTTGATAAGTTGTAGCATCTGAGGCATTAGGTCTTGCCTTGTGAAATACTTCACCATGATGGTTTGGACCAAGTTGTGGATGCTGCGGTTCCTGCAAGCAACAACACCCTTATAGTAAACCAAGCAAGTAACTGACATGATTGGAAATGCAACCTTGATCTAGCTAGACCAGGATTCCTTGGTTGTGACCTCATTAGAAACTATTAATATTAGAGCCAAATATGGTGATACTGAGTGAAGTGAATTCATGGCTAGTTGTTGCCTCAACAAAATGAGTAAATCTCCGTTTTCCTCAAAGAAGCACTCTATAATGCTGGAGAGAACTTGAAAAATTTATGAAACAAATTACCTCATAAATTTTATCTGGTGCACATTCTTCTTTTTTATTTTTCTGCTCTTCAAGGGCTATTAATCTAGCACTTCTCCTGCGACTCCCCTTAGTCATTGTGGTATTAGCTTGTTTCCCTTCAAAATAAATAAGAAAAAAAAGATAATCAGATATTTACTTTAAAGAAAAGGAAAGAAATTCCAATTACTGATTCATGCATGACTTCCTAATTAAGATAAAACATTGTTAATGAGTTTTTCAGTTACACATTTATTTATTTATTTTCATTAACCTTTCTAGGTTCTTATTTTGCATGGTGTCCACATATAGAAAAAAGAGAGCACTAATAGATAGAATTGCACGGACATGATTCTATGTAGGAAGGGAACATATATAAAACAAAATAATTTGTTCATTTTTAGAAAACATTTGATTGTTAACCAGAAAAGGTTGACTTGAGGCATCAATCATCACATCTGCTCCGCAAGAAAAATATAACTCTTAGCTTCTCTTGGCAAGTAATTTCTTTAAGGATTGAAGACCTGATCCCAACATATTTGTACCAGGTGTGCTGTATGAGACTCGTAGGGAATTGGGTCATGGAATGGTTTTGTTACTTTGTTTCTAGCAGGTTTTGCTTGGGTCAAAAACAGCTTAGATACTTTCTCTTTTTTTCTTCTAAGCTATTTGCATTCAATCAGGGAAGAGAAAGTGAGAGAGGGAGAAAGAGAGCAAGGGAAGCTAGGAGAGCTTAAATCTGGCTGATTAAATATAGATTCAATTGATTTTAAGCCTGCAAGAGATCAGGATAAAGATAAAATGGTTATTCCTTTATATTTTGCCAAAAAAATGGCCAAAAATCATAAATTCAAGAAAAATCTTGCCAAAATATTCCATTTAGGCATGAATTTCAGATATTGTACATTCGGCATCAACTTATAATACTCTAGAATTTTTGTATATCTTCGTGGAACAACACAAAGAAAACAATAGAACAAAATTTGGTGTTAGTATCCCGTATGTGCACCATAAACTCAACCTATTGCATTTGTGGAGCAAAAAATAACCCTAATCGCAATATCAGCCCTAAAATAACACGCACTCAAAAGCAGATATCGAAATCAACACCACAAATGGTACCAACAACATAGCGATTCATATTGGTCCGCCCCCAATGGCAATCGATGCTTTATTCCTCGAATTCTATATTATGCTTCGAAATCGTGAAGATCAAATTCTCATCTTAGAGAAAGGGGAAAAGGCTCTCTCTTTGTGGAACACTTCGTTGCATCATGAAATTGATGACATAGTAGAGATGTTGGAGAAAAATATGAGAGAAAGAAGGCTATAAAATATAACAAGCATTATACCAACTTCAAAATTAGACCATCAAATACCTTGGAGAATTCCTTGAAGATCCTTAGAAGTCTTTGCGCAAGTTCTCAAATGCAAATCAACCTCTGACGGTGATACGTTTGAACATTTTTTACTGCACATATAGTACATTCTTCTGCGCAACACGACAAATGACAGCTCTTTGAGAATATCGAAGCCATCACACGTTTGAGACGTGGAGGGCGTCGACGTAAACAAGAACTTGATAAGGGCATAGTAACTGAAGTTTTTAAATGCTGTTGGAAGTGCAAGAGCCAAAGTGTAAAAGCTAGCACATACCTTAAGTGAGACTTATGGGTCATGTATGGGTCCAAAAAGTTAGTCTCATTCTAATTTGGTCAGACATGGACCTTGTAGAACTAGATGTGACATGATTAAATTGTTTAAGTAGAAAAGAATTAGTTCTTTCCTTAAGAAAAAGAGGAAAAGAATTAGCTTAAGCTTCCAAATTTAGCCCCTTAAATCTTGAGCTGACTTAGAAGAGATTTGTCCCCAATCATGTAAAAAAATCAATTGTTTGGTCATGTTTGGGTTGGATTCTTAGACCCAGCTCCATTTTTGACAAAATATAGTCAAGATAGACCCTTTTGGCTTGACCCACTTGTAGCATTAAATGCTTGGGAATCCTGGGATTAGAATATCTATGTTGGTAGTTGTTTTATGATATTTCTACTTAAAAAAAGCGTATAACAATTGGCATTTTAGTCCACAAATATTTCTCATTTAGTTCTATCAAAATCCATAGTTAGTAACAATGAAATTTGATAGGGCTTCTCATCTATTGGAGTTACTATTCTTAAATTGAATAATGCATTGGTATATTTTTGAGAAGGTAAGGTGAAGAATCATACACTTATGTCATATCTAACTTAAAGCTGCTAAATTAGTACTACTAAATAAGAGCTGATGTTTTCATCCTTATTATCAAAGTTATCCACCAAAGCTTACAAAATCACAAAAAATCAAATAGATCGTCTCTTGATAAGAGCACCGACAATCAAATAACACTTCATCTCATTTGCATTCATAGTTCACAATGACAAACTGAAGCAGCATTGAAGTAGGGATTAATATAGTTTCTTGATATATAAGAATAATATTGCTCTATATGTTGATAATTTTGTTTACTCATTGCTGCATCCATAGTACAACATTGTTTTGGCTTTGGCAGGAACCAAGGGTTGTAAATAATATTGACATGTATGGGCCATTGGTTGGTGAGGTATATTTTATATAGTGGTATGTGCTGTACTAACATAATGCATGAGCTGGCATAAGCCCAATGGCATTGCCATTTTTGTCCCGAATTTATTTTTTCCCTATTTTAATTTGTATTGTTCTAATGGTTGTTCTAGCTAGGTGGATCATGTTTGATGCATTAAAATACCTCCTAACTTTAAACCAATAGGAAAAAAAGGGTATAACAACACCTTGAAGCTTGGTATTAATTACTATGTAGTGGGGCTGATTTTAGCTAGGTATAGTAATTCAAGGGTGTTAGATACCAATTCCTAGTCTATAGTACTTGCTGGCTGGTATGGGGTGATACTCTTGACTCCTTGGTCCATTTTTCATGCTAGAAACATTACATTGCACATGACTTCCACATGGCTCCTTAGCCTATAGCTCAATTGGTGGTGATGGTGATGGTAATAGTAATTGGTACAAGTCTCATTTGCATGATGATTCTTTTATATTCTTTGTTGGCCCTATTATATTATTTTTTTGACATAGATGATAAATATGGAAGTATATCGACAAAGGTTCTAGGCTTATGATAAAAAAAGAGATGTGCCACTATTTTGTTGGCCTCATCCAACCAATTTTGCACAAAAATTATAATAGATACATTCAGTATAGATTTTTTTACATTTTGTTCCTAGGTTTCAATAACCCCACGATGTGTGTGTACGATTTATTAGGTTAGAAATTAGAGACCAATACTTCTAGGCACCGAAGAAAAAACCTTAATGAAGAGGCCTCTCACATGCGAAATAACCAATCCAACTAGGTGTATGTCACCCAAGCTCTAGAGGTCAAGACCTTTTCAATAGAAGAATAATTCTTTTTCTATGCTAGTTTAGCTAGTGTGCTTGGCAATGGATGGCAACAAAGTCGGGCGGGACCCCAATCCCCACTCCCGTCTTTGATAAAGGAAATAATCCATATCCCATTCGATCCCCATACCCATTCCCATCCCTTCCTGTACGGAATGATAAATTTTTGTCTCCTCTCCATCCCCCTCCTTCCCTACCTTGCTTTGTCCTTAATAACATATACGAAATTTTAGAAAAAATTATGAGCGTAATTTGTAGATATAAAAATATATAACGGTTCTATAATATTTAAATATAAAGCTAAGATAAGGTAGAGGTGGATGGAGATATAGTTATTTTCGTTTCTACCCCATCCTTGCTAGTGAGTAAAAAATAATCTATATCCTGCAAAAGGTGGAGAATCCCTGCCTTGAATGAGGTGGGTCCCTACTTTATGATTTGAAATTGCCATCCCTATGTATAGCCTTCTTTATGGTGAAAGGTGTTTGAGAACTTATGCTGACGTGCGTTTAGTTATACTTTAATTATTACAAGATAGATCTTGAATACTTATATATGGCCAAGGAATCCAAATAATATCTCCTGACTAGTCTTTTTATGTGAGGTCCTAAGTTACTAAAAATAAAATCAAAGCAGACCTATATGATTATATGCATGGTACGGAAAGTTAGAGCGAAGATGGGATAATCAAAATCAGATCCAACCAACCTTGTTGCCATTTCTATCTGAAAAAACGTTTTACTGCACTGCTTTTCATACAGTAAGCATGCATCGAACAATCTATCATGCATGTGATGCGTGCTAAGACCTATATGCATGATCACATGAGCGCGTAGCCAATCGATATATCAGGCTGTATGATCGTGTGCATGGTATGTGACAAAAGATAATAAATTAAATATGACAAGGGGTTATGTGTAAAACGGTGCTGTCCCAAAGCTCGAGTTCATATCAGCGGCCGAGGCGATGGCCTTTTATCCTCGATGTATGATCACATATCTCTGATGCGATAAAAAAAATGTAAATCTAAGTCGTTAAATTTAAATATAAAATTTCGGATCTCCTAAAAAATTCTAAGAGAAATCCTTTTATGATCTGGCCTGGAAATGTTCCCTCCTTTGGTCGGTTTCTCGGTTCTTTCTTTTTCAAGAGTTCTTCACCTGGTGATTCTCAAAAGCACTTCAAGGGAGGCGAAGAAGCTGTGATGAGGTACGGGATCGTTCTCCAATACGCGTAGCTTAGAGTATCTTGAGCCCCTACAATTTGTATTTTATTTATCCTAAGATTTTCTCTTGAATTGATATGAAATCACTAGATTAATTCTTCGGTGAATATTATGATCTGTGATGCCTCTAGTTTGGTAGACTTGAAGCGCGGCTGATGCTTTCATGCCCCGTGTTCTGCACCGCAAATGACTTGGCTCAATACTCTCTCTCTCTTATTTCATTCTTTTCTCTTTTTCTTTTTCTTTTTTGATGAAATGATGGATACTTTAACAGGTTGCTGAAAGGGATGCCGTTTTATTATGATGGAAGATGGTTTCGTTGCCATTGTTTTCCTGGTATTTCTACGTGGATATTTTGATGTAATCAACTGTAATCATGTTCCTAGAATTCAGTTGTTCTAAACTACATTTTGAATCCTTTGCAGTCCATGTTCTTATCCCTCCCTCTTTGTTACCTTGAATTGTAAATGATGTAGAATCTATCTATTGATTTCATTCCCTCTTCCAGACCTGTTACAGCTCTGGCTTTTAGGGTCACGTCACATAATTTAAGTTAATTCTTGGGTTTAAGGATGCTCTAGAGTTTAGAAAGGTTGATGACATAGTAATGCTAATTAGACCAAGCGTTTCCATAAGATAGTATGCAAAAATAATTCTTCAAGGAAATTATTGCTGGGAGTATACGTGCAAGACCCAGTTCTCTAGTATGCTGCAAGTGTATGCCAATATACTAAATCTCAAAGATTATCTGGATCCTCACATATTTAACACAAGTAGCAAGATAATGAGATGATCATTATTATTCAGCTTATAAACATGAGACCAGACAAACTGTTCATAGGATGCACGAAACCTTACAGCTAAAGACACGAACTCAGACACAAACCTTTCTGTTCATGGGAGCAACAGAAGAAAGCTTATTTTGCAGGCAAACTGGTTTTCAGTTAAATTACACAAACTTATACACAAACGGACCAAGATCTACTTGAACAAATCCAGAGTTTTTGGCTCAGATGTGCCACTTGCTCTAACATAAGGACGGAAGCCACGATTGCCAGAAGATGATCCAATTGGAGTTAAGCAACTCTTGGGTTCGGAAATTGCCAAACCCTTTTGTTCCAGTTTCTCAGAATCATCAGGTGGTGCCTGGAAGCAGGGTATATCATAGATAGACATCCGTTTAGTTGGTTCGCTCCTTACATATTGTCCTAACTGAGTCCTGGGACTGGCAACAATATAGTTGGTAGGACTGCAACCATACCATAATCCCTTTCACCAATAAGAAATGGATTGAAGCTTTGGTTTGGTTCCACACTTTGGCTTGCAGTTGATGTCAAAGTGTTCTTGTTTCCCACTAAGAATTTTGGGATGCCTACCTGAGGGAATGGTCTAAGAGGTTTATCAGTGTCCAACTCACTTCTAGGTTCTTTATTGAGGTTGAAACCCAATTTGTCATTGATACCAGCAGAAGGATAAAGGTTGCCACCTGTTACTGAAGAAACTGTGTCAGTAGTTGGAGAGAAGTGCATATCTCTTGCAGCAATGCTGGGATTTGCATCTCTGCAGTTGCTAGGGTTGCCTGAACAGCTGCCAAACTGGGAGAAGAAGCTAGAAGTGCAACCAGGTGTATATGGTGTCTTGTCAAACTGCATAGACTGGGCCTTCTCCTGTTGAGCATATTCTTGAAAGTTATGCTCTGCTGCCTGCTCTGCTTGATGGCTTGCATCCTTTACAAAATTTGTCAAGCTCTCTTTGTAGCTTGGACCATTGTCGTTCTGAGAAAATAGAAGAAAGTGCCAAGGCATCAGTTGCTATGTATAGATAAGCAGGTAGGTAGATGGAGTACTGTTGTAGCTAGATGGACTGCTTTGTTCTGAGAAAAACGATGATTGGAGTTAGGTAGGTAGATTGTGATTAGCACAGGGGTGCTATTTTGGTTGATAAGAGCAGTCTTGTGAGAGGAACAATAAAATTCTGCATTTGATAGAGTATCGACAAGCCACCTTTAAGGAGCACCTGAATTTGTAATTGTATGAGAAAAACTTCATGCCCAGGCGAAGCACAATAAGAATCTATGAGAATAAAATTTTGTGCACTTTGATATTTTTTTTCCCCTCTATTCCTTGTGGATTGGTATAGCTTGGAACAACAGGACTCTTGGCAATTAAAATCTTGCACTTCTATACTAGGTCGCTGCTCCTTGTTGATGTAAACCTAGCTTGGTCGAAGTCACTGATGGTGTCTTTTTTTGCTTCATTATGTAGAGAAAAAAATCTAATGAGTTATGAACGTGTGCTTTCTAATGGAGTAATGATCTTGATAACTAAATGTAATTTTTTTCAACAACTGAACACCATCAAAATTGCAAAATGCTCTCAGAAAGATCTTTGCCTTTCTTTCTTTCCTTTTGTTAGAAAAAAAAGCATAGGTGGGTACAGCCACCATTTTTTCATTGAAGGGATGAAATGATATGTTGCTTGATATGTCATGCATTCGAAAATTGTTCCACAAGCTACCATTTAAATAGATTTTATGAGGAATCCTAGACTGTTACCTGTATAGATGAGTTAGACTACAGATTAACAGGCTGAACTTTAGTCAAACCCTATTATCTGTATTTTGCTTTTTTGTTATTCTCAAAAAAATTTATTCAAAATTATTTGAATTCTTATGATTGTCAATTTATCACTTCCTTTTTCATAAGAGGTCATCAATAAAAAAGATCATACAACACCAACTATCAGACTCTAATTTATATGTGTGGCGATCTCTGAAAAGTTACATTTGCTTCCCTGGTCCACCTCATTTGTGTAACTTTTTATTTAAGAACGAGAAAGAATAAACTATTCCTTTTGTAATATGTCTTGCTTTTTAAACAGAGTATTGGGATGTGTAATCTCCATGTCAAAGAATAGCTACTTTGACACATGGATAGTTGTAACCCAAACTGCTGAACCAATAATGGCAATAACAACAAGCTAAGTCTATCCCACCAGTATAAAGTAGGCCATGGGGCATCACCAAAATCATACTTCAACAAGGATCAAGAGATCTTGGCCCTTGGTCTGGAAACATTTAGAATCCATTAATGGGAAAACTTGAAGCAAATTCGCAGATATGCGGAAACTAAAGGCATGATCTTCGCAGTGTTATTTTTTCTTTTATTTGGGAACAATTGGAGTTAAGGAGTTTGTTTGTTGAAACTTACGGTAGCAGTAAATAGCAGATAGTGGATTGCAAGTATGCATTCTGTTAACTATTCTACAGGGAAAAAAAACAAAGCTTCTAGCAACAAGATCATGCGAATGGAAATAGTATTAAGAATACAAGGATGTTAGGACTTACATAAACAAGCTGCACTGGTTGTTTGTAAACTAGTGAAACTATTGGTTCACTGGACTCATTTCCAAGATTGTAAGTTTGTCTCCTTTCATCTGTGGAAAGATTAAAACATTTACAGAGTTTGCAAAGGATAACCAAAAATTTAATCGAATCAGACTTCATTGACATTTATAATGACTAAACTCTGGGTTTGCATATTCAATAAAATATTTATTGGGAACATAAACAGCAAAAGCTTATGCTCTTTTGGTATTGGTACGTTGATGCATCCATCCATCCATCCATACATATGTAAAATTATGATTACAAGAACATATGCATATTCAACCAGGGACTTGTGCAGTGAAATCTGACAAAATTATGTTTCATTTACTTTTAGTTGCTTCTTATTAGATGCCATCTGTATGAATGAAATTCTTATTGCCTCCTCTATAATAAGGTCTTGACATAGCCCTAGTTTGAGGAGTTCTCATAAGGGTTAGGTTCTGATTCAAAGATAGGATTCTTCTATTTGATGCAACATTTATTTCCATGCCACTCTGATTAATGTCACTATGGATCCTAGGATGTGAGCTACCTTGTGGACCATGTGGTTGGGCAGCATTACTCAAAGTCCTGACATTGCCATCTTTTCTTGCTTCCTCTGCAGTATTGAAAAATGTTTGCCTCCATGTCGATAGTTTTTCATAACTTGTCTGGTTGTTCTTCAGACTTTCATGACCGAGTTGTACTGCACTTTGCAATTCTCCTACCTACAATGTTGAATGTTCCATTTCAGTTAATGAGGCAAACATAGTGTAGTGATACATGTGAATATTTGTGTTTATGAAATTAAAATACTTTTAATTCTAGGTAGTAATACATGTGCAAGACTTACCTGTTGATAAGTTGTAGCATCTGAGGCATTAGGTCTTGCCTTGTGAAATACTTCACCATGATGGTTTGGACCAAGCTATGGATGCTGCAGTTCCTGCAAGCAACAACACCCTTATAGTAAACCAAAGCAAGTAACTGACATGATTGGAAATGCAACCTTGATCTAGCTAGAC
>UESW01003754.1:0-41063 GCA_900491605.1 Calamus simplicifolius | reverse complement strand
ATCGCAACCGTCGGATCTTTGCCGATCGGACCGATTGCCACGGTCCGAGATCGGTCGTCGCCGATCGGGATCAGGGCTTGGATCGATCGCAACCGTCGGATCGTCGCCGATCTCGGACGGATCGCCACGGTCCGAGATCGGTCGTGGCCGATCGGGATCAGGGCTTGGATCGATCGCAACCGTCGGATCGTCGCCGATCTCGGACGGATTGCAACTGTCCGAGATAGGTCGTGGCCGATCGGGATCACGGCTTGGATCGATCGACCGTCGGATCGCCGATCGTCGCATTAAAAATTTTATAAAATAAATTGCGATGCCATTTATCGTCGCAATTATTAACATTAATTATAAATATTCATATAAATATTAACAAATATTGCGACGCCTTAGCGACACAGTTTAAAAAAATATAAACAAATATTGCGACAAAATATATGCGTCGCAATATTATTAAATACATATAGCTGATTAAAAATATTAAAAAATTATTGCGACGCAATTTTCATCGCAATTATTATAATAAATTTAAATATTTTCATTTAAAAATATTTAAAAAATAATTGCGACGCACTGCTTGCGTCGCAATATGTAATAAGTTTTTATTTTAATCAATTTAAATTATTAAAAAAATATTGCGACGCCTTAGCGACGCAATTATTAGAAAATAAAAATATTTTTCCCGCCAGATGATGGCGCCAATTTAGCGACGCTTAGCGACGCATTTATTGGCGTCGCTATGTTTTCAGAAAATTATTATAAACGATGGATTGCGTCGCTAAGAAAAAAAAAAAAAATTGCGACGCAATTTTGGCGTCGCTAATTACCTATATTTAAGCCCCCTTTCTCCTCTTTCCTTCCCGTCTTGACCTAGCCGCCGCCGTGGCTCTCCGGCGCATCCCCGTCCTCCGGCTACCCGGCGATCTCATCCGACTCCGGCATCTCAACCAAGGTTAGCCCCAATAATCAAAAAAAAAATTTTTTTTTTTAATGATTTCCCTACGGCCACGGCCGCTGCCGTGGCCGTCTTCTCCGGCCACGGCCGCTGCCGTGGCCGGCAGTGGCCTGGCCACGGTGGCCAGGCCACTGTAATAAAAAAAAAAATTTTTTTTTTAACAGGGGGGAGGGGAGGAAACCCCCCGCCCCCCTTTTTTTCTTGTCCGGCCACGGCCGGACAAGGCGGCCACGGCCGCTGCCGTGGCCGGCAGTGGCCTGGCCACGGTGGCCAGGCCACTGTAAAAAAAAAAAATTTTTTTTAACAGGGGGGAGGGGAGGAAACCCCCCCGCCCCCCCTTTTTTTCTTGTCCGGCCACGGCCGCTGCCGTGGCCGGCAGTGGCCTGGCCACGGTGGCCAGGCCACTGTAAAAAAAAAAAAATTTTTTAACAGGGGGGAGGGGAGGAAACCCCCCCCCCCCCCCTTTTTTTCTTGTCCGGCCACGGCCGCTGCCGTGGCCGGCAGTGGCCTGGCCACGGTGGCCAGGCCACTGTAAAAAAAAAAAAAATTTTTTTAACAGGGGGGGGGGGGGAAACCCCCCCCCCCCCCCCCCCTTTCTTTTCTTGTCCGGCCACGGCCGCTGCCGTGGCCGGCAGTGGCCTGGCCACGGTGGCCAGGCCACTGTAAAAAAAAAAAAATTTTTAACAGGGGGGAGGGGGGAAACCCCCCGCCCCCCCCCCCTTTCTTTTCTTGTCCGGCCACGGCCGCTGCCGTGGCCGGCAGTGGCCTGGCCACGGTGGCCAGGCCACTGTGAAAAAAAAAAAAAAAAAATTTTAACAGGGGGGAGGGGGGAAACCCCCCGCCCCCCCTTTCTTTTCTTGTCCGGCCACGGCCGCTGCCGTGGCCGGCAGTGGCCACGGTGGCCAGGCCACTGTGAAAAAAAAAAATTTTTAACAGGGGGGAGGGGGGAAACCCCCCCTTTCTTTTCTTGTCCGGCCACGTTGCCGTGGCCGGCAGTGGCCTGGCCACGGTGGCCAGGCCACTGAAAAAAAAAAAATGGAAACCTTGATTTGTAATGCAATTATTTAATTTACATAATATTTATGCAATAATTAATTTAAGCAGAATGTTTATGACAATAGTATTTGTGCATTTATACTCATTTACATTTGTTATGTCTTGATTATTTATATTCTGCTGCAAACTAATGATGCATTACATTTTGAAATGCTAAATAAAATGTTTTGTTGTAATATTATTTAATTTCCAGCAACAAATTACTAGTTTCAATGATTTACATTTTAGTATTCGCAAACATTTGTATTTGACACAATAATCTTAAAAAGTTAGTGATTACATGTATAATTCACAAGAAGTTAAGAATAACAAGCATAAGTTCGATTGTCTTCGGACTTCCATAATCACAGCACTTTAATTAACCTTTAGACCCGTTTGAGAATTTGTAAGCCTTAGTCTTGCAAATTCTCAAATTGTCCTGGTGGACAGTTTGGGAATATTTCTTGTGACATGTTAGTCTGCTAGTAATCATCGTGGGGTGAGATTTCGGTTTGCATTTGCTCATACGTTCTCCTAGTGTGGCTTATATACCACACATGTAGGAGAACATATGGGGAAATGCTGCCGAAATTTCAATGTTGCCGATCGATGATAATTAATAGCAGAATAACATATCACAAAAAATATTCTTGAATGGGATAGGGCCTTACCTTGTAGACATGGAGTGAAGGTAGAATTATTTAAGACACTTGAATTCTTGTGAAGTCTAATGACTAAACGCACCGCCTTATGGCCCGACACAAACTCAAGCCCTCTCTTTAGCCATTAACCTATGCATCGGTCCTTGCTAGCAAAGGATCGTAGCCGTGGCTCGCCCTTGCATGGTAGGGTCCTTACTAAAAAAAATTTGGGTACTTATAAATGATTTAATTGGTTGTAATTAACCTTAGTTGTGCCCAAGAAATAATTTAGATATATTTATTAATACTAATATAGTTTTATTTTTTGGTTTCATTTAATGATTTACCAGACTTTGTATAAGTCGGTCAAAAATGAGCGGGACTCGCTCATGGATGTATGCAAGGATAAAAGATGGCTTGCTGAATCCAGATTTTCTGAATGGATTGGAAGAATTTATCGCATTTGCATGTAGCCAACCTGAATGGATGGATGGGCCTAGGATTAGGTGCCCATGCAACTTCCACAGGTGTCAGAATAAAGCCTACAGAGATGTGGAAACTGTTAAGGTGCATTTGTGTAAGAAGGGTTTTGTTCCTGATTACTATGTTTGGTACTGTCATGGTGAACCAGAGGATATTCCAGCAGCTGTTATAGGCCAACAAGAGTCAATTCCCGTAGATGAACCATTTGTGAATTTAAACACATATGAACAAATGGTGATGAATGCATCGGGTAATGACTTCAATCAGAATACATTTATGGAAGAACCAAATCCAGAAGCACAACAATTTTACGATATGTTGCGTGCTGCCAATCAAGAATTGTATCCTGGGTGTGAGGGTCATTCCCAGTTCTCTACAGCTGCTCGAATGTTGAATATTAAGGCAGAACATCGATTATCAGAAAAGGCGTTCAATTCTGTAGCTGAGTTAATCAAAGAAATTCTGCCAAATGATAATGTTGCCGCAGACAGTTTTTACGCAACAAAGAAGTTGTTGCGTGGGCTTGGGCTCCCAGTTAATAAGATCGATTGTTGCTTGAACAATTGTATGATATTTTGGGGTGAAGACTCAGAGCTGAGATGGTGTAAGATTTGTGGGCAATCGAGGTTCAAAAACACCGAAGGAGGAGCCGGTACAAGTAGGAGGAAAAGTGTGCCTTACAAGAGGATGCATTACTTTCCTCTTACCCCACGCCTGCAGAGATTATACAGATCTGAGGCAACAGCTGCTGATATGAGATGGCATGCCGAACATGAATCTAAAGAGGATGAAATGCGGCATCCATCAGATTCAAAGGCTTGGAAGCATTTCAATGAAAATCATCCTGATTTCGCTGAAGATATAAGGAATGTGAGATTAGGTCTTTGTACCGATGGCTTCCAACCATTTGGTCAAGCGGGGCAACAGTATTCATGTTGGCCTGTGATACTGACTGTATATAACCTTCCTCCGTGGAAGTGCATGAAAGATCCTGCAATGTTTTTAACCGTTTTGGTTCCAGGACCATCAAATCCAAAGGAAAAGATTGATGTCTTTCTGCAACCGTTGGTGGCCGAATTGAAAATGTTGTGGGAAACAGGAGTGGTAGCCTACGACATTTCTATGAAACAAAATTTCTTAATGAGAGCTGCTTTGATGTGGACAATAAGTGATTTTCCGGCATATGCAATGTTGTCTGGTTGGAGCACTGCTGGACGTCTGGCATGCCCTCATTGCATGTATGATTCGGATGCATTTACATTGCAGAAGAGTGGTAAGCAGTCATGGTTTGATAACCATAGGAAGTTCTTGCCCCAAATCATCCTTACAGGCGTAACTTGATCGCCTTCCGGAAGAACAAAGCAGTCACAAAATTTGCCGAACCGGTTAGGTCCGGCACGGATCTATTTGATTCTATAGAGCATTTGGGGTTGATGTATGCATGGGAACCAGATGCAGATAGAATAAATAGCCGTATATGTAAAGAACATAACTGGAAGAAGCGAAGTATATTTTGGGATTTGCCTTATTGGAGCACAAATCTCATCCGGCACAACTTGGATGTTATGCATATCGAGAAAAATTTCTTTGATAACATATTTAACACGGTGCTAAACATCCCGGGAAAAACAAAAGATACTGCAAAGTCAAGAGAAGAACTTAATCAGTACTGCAGAAGAGGTGATTTGAGAAGGAGTGCCGATGGGACCTATCCTAAAGCATGTTACACTCTTGACAGAAATTCACGAGAAGTTTTATGTAACTGGCTAGAGGGTTAAAATTTCCAGATGGTTATGCCTCAAATATCGGTAGGTGTGTGGACATGCATAAGCTCAAGTTGTTCGGCATGAAGAGCCACGACTGCCATGTTTTCATGCAACGATTATTACCTATAGCTTTTCGTGAGTTGCTTCCGCAACATGTCTGGAAGGCAATTACGGAGCTCAGCTTATTCTTCAAGGAGTTATCTGCCGCAGTCATTACTTCTGCATCCATGGCAAGGCTTGAGGAGGAAATTCCAATTATTTTATGCAAGCTTGAGCGAATATTTCCTCCCAGTTTTTTTGACTCAATGGAGCATTTACCGGTTCACTTGCCATACGAAGCGAGCATAGCTGGTCCCGTGCAGTATCGCTGGATGTATCCTTTCGAGAGGTAAATATATACATCATTAAGATATGTTGACATTTCAAATATTATTTCATTGCTTGAAAAATTCGTTAATTTTTTGTTGCAACTTTACATATAGGTATCTTAAGAAGTTAAAAAATAATGTGCGTAATAAGGCAAGGGTTGAAGGTTCTATATGCAATGCACACTTGGTCGAAGAAGTTTCAGCTTTTGCCTCACATTACTTTGAGGGTCACGTCCACACGAGGAGCCGAAATCATGGTCGTAACGATGACGTATGTGTGGACGAAGCAGAAGCTAATGACGGTAGAATATCAATTTTTAAAGCTATCGGCCGTTCATTTGGTGGGCAGAAGTCAAGAAATCTTAGCGATATGGAGTATAATGCAGCACATTATTACATCCTAATGAACTGTCGAGAAGTCGATCCATATATTGAGTAAGTGTATACTTCAATGCTAAATTGAAAATTTAAATTTATATAATAATATACCATAATATTTAATTTCTAACAGTAGTTTTCATCCTTTTCATCCCATAAGGATGTTTTGTGATAGACAACGACAGATGAATCCCGACATCAGTCAAGTTGCAATTGGGCAGAAATTAGAAACGGAGTTTGCTTACTGGTTTTATGAATTTGTGAGTAGTATCACTCAATCAATTTCGATAATGGCTATTATTTTTTGAATTGGATGTCAATAGCTTATTAATTTATAGGTCAACGGTCCATGGTCGACAACCGACAATATTTTCATTAAATGTCTATCGCAATGGCCATTGAAGACCGTAACAACCTCTACTGGCTATTTTGTAAATGGGTACAAATTTTCAGATTGAACGATTAGCAGCTTCAAGAGGCACGCAGAACTGGGGCGTGTGTGTAAAGGAGAAAGTGTTGGAGCAAATATGCAGGATTATTATGGAAAGTTAGTAGAGGTGGTTGAAGTTGAATATCCCGGTTGGCCTATGAAACGAACCGTATTGTTTCGTTGTGATTGGTTCGATCCGATAGTTCCTGTGGGCAAAAGGGTTCATAACGACTATAATTTGGTTGAAGTGAACCATCGACGAAGATTACAGAAATATGACCCATTCATCCTTGCATCCCAAGCTCAGCAAGTCTTTTACTGCGGATATCCAAGTTTGCGCAACGACAAGCGAGATTGGTGGGCCGTTTCTAAAATCGTCCCACGTTCAACAATCGTATTAGAGGAGAGTTCATCAAGTCAATCAGCCGAGTGCCCTGCATTTCAAGAGGATGAGATGGAAATGCATGCAATTGAGGACGACACAAGGGCTCCTGAAACATCACTTAGAGATCCAAGTGGTGATGTCCAAGAAATTGCGGATGCAAATGTTCGGTTTCCTTCCGATGATAATGAAACTGATTCGCAATCCGATACGGCATCGGATGTTGAACCAACATTTCACGAAACAAATGACACCGATTAAACATAAAGGTTTTTTAAAATTTAACTTTTTTTTATAAGTGTTAAATTCTTACATAGTCAATCATTAATCGTAATTTAATTGTGTGAATCTTTAGTATTTTCAGTATGAGGGGCAGAGGTAGATCTACCGACGACAGATTGGGTGAGCAGAGACGTAGTTTGGATCCTCAGATCACATGAGCGTCGGAGATGGAGAGTTTGGATCTCCAGCAGAGGCGCAGCCTTCGATCTCTGCAGCAGTATTACCATCCAGCCGATCGGCACAGACCTCCGAGAGTTCTTCCACCATCGGCCGCACTTTACTTCGACTTGATGCTCAGGGGATGTAAGTATATACTAATTAAAAATATTTTGTTTATGTTTTTAAGTCATTTACTTATAAACTTGCATTTTTTTAACAGATTCATTGAGCAGCATCATGTCTCCAGCCACATCAGCGCCGTTTTTCAGAGGCGTGCAGATCCCAGTGGCTACGATTGGCGCCACGTATCGCCAGCCACGAGGGAGTTTTATTTTTCTGAGTTTCAGGTAAACTTATTAAATACAATTTATCAGTGATATATAATTCTTTAAAGTTAATAAATTCAGAAACTAACTGTTTATTTTAATGCAGAAAAAGTTTACGTGGGATCCTGCCACCCATGATGCCATTAGGGCAGCATGGGAGGCTCTGACGCGACGCCGATACTCCGACATGCTTCATCGTTGGAGGTCATCGGGTCAGCGTCCTGCGCACGTGCCAGAGGGTATTTGGCACGAGTGGCAGCAGGCCTGGGAGTCCGATGGCTGGCGCAGGAGGTCCGCATCAGCCAGCACGAACCGCCGATCTGAGAAGGGCGGTCCTGGCACGGGTCTCTCCCGTCATACTTCGGGCTCCATTTCGATTCAGGAGCACAGACGGCGTATGGTAAGAAAACATAAATATTTTAATTACTATTTTAGTTATTTACAAATATTTTATATCATTTTTTTATTGTTATAGACTGAGCAGGAGGGCGGAGATCCTGGTGAGTTTCGTCTATTCAGGGCGACACACACCAGGAGGGACGGCTCCTGGGTCGACACGCGATCACGGGAGGTTGCGGTAAGAAATTAGATTTATGTAGTATCTGTTTAATTTCTAAAATTTTATTTCGAGAAATTTATTAACTCATTTATTGTTGATTTCATAATTTCAAGACACGAGTCGAGGAGCTTCGCTCCCAGGCATCGCAGGTCGACTCTACTGATGGGGAGACGCCCGTCGAACTCTCAGCAGAGGAGAGTCGACGTGTGTTTTTGGAGGCTGTTGGTGCCCAGCCACGAGACCGCAGGGTCTATGGTATGGGCACTAGAGCTTCTACATTTTTTCCCCATCAGGCCTCCAGCTCGCGAGTTCCTGCTGATCTTCCTCCGAGCGTTTACAGGAGCTTCGCAGATCTATTGCAGAGGAGATTCGCCAGGAGGTCGAGCAGGATTTTGAGGATCGTATGCGAGGCCGGGATCAGGAGGTTGCAGACATGCGAGATGAGATGCATTATTTGCGGGATATGGTTAGACGCTTGTCGCAGAGTCTTCAGCCTCCACAGCCTCCACGTGATCGTTCAGATTCTTGATGTATTTTTTTTTTTTTTTATGTTGTAAAAACTTCAAAATTTTAATATATAAATTATTTTTGAAATTTATTATTGTTTGGATTGAGTGAAAAATGTTTGTATCAATATTTAGATTTAGCGAAATTGTATTAACCGTTTTAATTTTTAATCATTTAAATATTTTTAAAAACAAAATTTGCGACGCATTAGCGACTGATATTGGATCGCTAATATTTTTAAAATATTATTATTAAATATTGCGACGCAATGACCTGGCATCGCAATAATTTAAAAATAAATTTAATAGCGACGCATTAGCGACTAAAATTGAGTCGCTATTTTATCTTAAAAATTATTTTAAATATTGCGACGCAATTACCTTGCGTCGCAATATTTTAAAATAATTTTTATTTGCGACGCATTAGCGACTCAAATTGCGTCGCTATTATACCAAAATATTATTATTAAATATTGCGACGCATCTGGATGAGTCGCAATATTGCGACGCAATTTAGTGCGTCGCAATATTTAATAATTTTTTTTTAAAAATTTAATTTTTAAATTTAGCGACGCATTTGCATGCGTCGCAATATTGCGACGCGTCGCAGAGCGTCGAGAGTCGCAATATTGCGACGCAATTGCGACAAAAGGGTATTGCGACGGACAGTTGAGCGACGCCGTCATTGCGTCGCTATTGCGTCGCAATATCATGTTTAGCGACGCAATTGCGACGCATTTGGGCGTCGCAATATTTTAATTCTCTGTAGTGTATGTTTTACCATCTTTAGTCATAATTTTGCTGATGGACGTCATTACAAACTTTTCTTAAAATTAAAATTAATTTTTAATTCTAACATTGGTAAGGATAAGTTTTAGTTTGTTTTAACAAACTTAATCTTTTTTCAATAATAAATTAAGGAGGCCTATGATCTCAAATTACTACTATGTCCTAAACATCAGCCAACGCTAACCGGCAAAGATCAATAGGCATATTGGACAATTAGCTTCGGCATTTATCTTGTTATACTGCTTAATTAGTTGACAATCATTTGGTTTGCTTCTCAATAAAATTGGACACACTTAACCCGAGGCATTGAGGATAAGGTGAACAGAGGATGTTGGCGCTCTAATTAACTTGCAATTAAAAGATTACCATAGCTGAGTCTTCTGTCAAAGTTGGTCTTTGTAATTTGAAATCTCTAAGTAGCCTCTCTTATACAATATTATGATCTCATTAACTCAGCAAACAGTATTGATTGAAAAGATAGAAAGAACGAGAGCATAAAGGATTTTTCCTTTTGTGATCGATCTTGAATTACTACACCCATGCTAGCCCTATCTTAATTAATTGATCTATCAAAGTTTATTTTTAAAAACTCCAGTTGAGAAAGCATCCAAGACATATGAGAAAGCATCCAAGACACATATTTTAAATAATTCACATTAGATTATGAAAAGTACCTCACAAACTAAAGTTTATAAGCTGACCGGCCTTTTTTTAATGTTATCAATTCTGATGTTTCCTTACAGCTTATCTAATCATCCAAGTAGAATCAAAATGCTCCCTTTGAAAATAGCATTCATTCTTCGCAATTATCCACCATAAAGTATGACATACAAGGGATTGTGTTTGCTGCAAATCTTCGTTGCATGGTTTTTATAAAAGGAGATCCCATACTTGTTGGAAAGAGAGGAGCTATTAAGGCCGCTAGAAATATATGAACCCTTAACATTGGAAGAAGAGATGGTTCGAAGCTTCAATATTCTCTGCATACCTTTAATAGTAGGAAGATAGTTGAAATTTGATAGGCAAGGACTGAACAAGTAAGCCCATTATGCCATAACTTCCAAACCAACTGCAATACTCATGGCTAAAGTATCAAACTTTATCGTTCAGCGATAAAGTTTAGTTATTAATTCTATCAAACTTTATGATGAACGATTATAAATAGGGTTAGTCAAGGATACACTCTTAATTTATTATTATTTTTAATGCATATTTTTTCCTTTTTTTAATATTTTTTTAATATTATTACTTATTTTAATTAATGTTTCTTAAACCTTGGGCTGATGTGTTTGATTTACATATCTCAACTCAACTCAACTCAACTCATTTAAGCCTTTTCCAACTACATGGGGTCGACTACTAACGAAGATGTCTTATCTCTTTGCATAGTTTAATTTAGTAAATTCATTTTAAGGGATCTGATGGAGTTTTATATCAGCTATCTAATGCAATCCTCTTTCTTTATCTGGGCTTGTGATCAGCTTGACGAAGTTATCTACATTAAATATATATTATTTTATAAATTTTTTTATGTCAATTTGATAAAAATTTTTAGCTAATTAACTGATCTATTTATCTAATACTTGCTCTCTAGGTTTGGCTTGGTATATCATGCACGTCAAAGACTTCTCTCTCTCTCTCAGATTCTTGAATTATAAGGTTGATGAGGGGTAATATCGATATTGCATTATTGACCGCTCATATTGGCGATGGGATCGCGCCCAATCCAAACACCCTACTAGCTAGCTGGCCAGCCGACGTAACATTCTAGCGATGAGGTCAAATCAGCTTTAATAAAGTCGGGTCATCCTGACAATCCGGACCACCTTTATACTTCGGCCATCTAAGCCGAGCTATCCTTGTACCTCGGTAACCCGAGCCATCCTCATACTTCGGTCATCCGGGCCGAGCCATTCCTCGGTCATTCGAACCAATCCATTTTATACCTCGAAAAACCATGTTATTCATCATTCAAGCCAAACCACGGCATTCAACATACCTATGCGGAATCCAGCGCGGAAGAGTTCAATTCCATTATAGCTGAATAAGATTCCAAGCGATGAATTATGCCCAGAAGTGGCCTAGGATCTGCGAGAGTGGCCTAGGTCTGTGTGATCATCGAGCCTCAAGGCATCAACTAACTCTTCCAGCTGTCGATTCTCTAACTGACAAGATATGAACCATACCGGTCTTATAACAAACTTGATTCGAATCCTAACAGTTTTCAGACCCCATCTAGGGTACGTCCAAGGAATCAGATGATCACCTATAAATACTACAGCATTCCAACCTCTTAGGTACGCGCGTAAACTCTAAGACAACCCCTTACGCACTCATTTCACTTACTCTCATACTCCATTAGAGTTCTCACAAGAGCCTGGAGGAACATTTCTCTATGAGAGTCTTCTCCTCATATCTGCTTGCTGTGAATCTTCACTGACTTGGGCGTCGGATGGTACTCCGTAGAGGGCAACTCCCACAGCACCCTCAGCCCATGAACTATCTTGCAGGTTCCACTCCGAGACGACGAGATCGGTGTCCGGATCAAGAGCCGAAAGTGCACCCGAGTCGAAGAACGGATTACGCAGCAACAAAGGTTTTTGAGGTTTTAGAGCTATAGCATCCCTTCTAAAATCAATTGTTTACACTTTAGAGTAGAGATATGACCATTATATTATTTAATCAACCTTCTTTTAATTGACTTAATTTAATAAACTTAGTAACAAATATTTGAGAGAAGTTTTATTTTATTTGATATCAGCTTATGCTCTTTATTTTCGAGTATGTTTCTGTTTCTTTTATTTGATATCAGCTTATGCTTTTTATTTTCTAGCATGTTTCTATAATTTACTTTTTTTAACTGAATAGCCCATTTGGTGACTAAATTTACATGACTCAACCTCTAGCGGATAGAGGTTCCAACTACTTTAGCTAGTCTTGATCAAAAGGTTTCTTCTGCTTATATTTTTGATTTATTTTTAACCACTAGTTTCTTGACCGAAAAGTTTCCGGCGGTTGTATTTTCGGACTCTCTGTCAAAATATGTAACTTGTAGGAGCAGCACTTTTGACTTCCATTGCATTAGTTGATGCACTGATTTCCAATAATCTCATCAAATCCACATCAATTTCAATTACGCTAGGCTGAAGAAATAAAAAACGGCAACAATATTATCTTATTCTTATTTTATTCCAATCCAATTTTCAAGTTGATTAGGGGATGCGTGTGTATATATATATATATATATATATATATAATTTCCTCCCTCGGAACCAACTACTCCTGGTTGTCCCAACTCCCAAGAACACTGACAACATCGGCTCGCCCAGGATGGTGAGACGCGTCCGAATCGCCTGGGTTCCGTGAGGTCATCAGCCGCTCGCTCGGCGCGTGTGAAACTGAAAGGTTCATCGTTCCGACATCACGCAGCAACTCCGGAGGAACACGACACGCGCCTTCCTTTCGCTACGTGCTCTCCTCCGCATCGTACGCGTCTCTCCAATCTTGGCGACAGCAAAAAGATACATCCAAAAGAGGAAAAAAAAGGGAAAAAATTATGGCCTCTTTCCCCGTTTGTACTGTCGCACCACCCCCTGGGCGCCACACGCTCTCTTGGTCGGTCGGGTTTTATGGTAAGATATTGCGGTATCGCAACCCTGGCGGGGCCCGATACGTCGGCCTGCGGTCGATTCCGAATCCAGCTTTGGATTGCGACGTTAAGGTCGGCTGAAATTTTTAAGCGGATAAAATCACCGAGATAGAGACTGGAACGTTATCCACTCGTAGAAGGAACCAAAGAAGAAAAAAGAATCATCGATCCTTGTTGCTCATTCCAATTGATACCAGTCCTCGCACCTCAGTCAAAATTTTTTCTTGCCCGAAGATTAGGTAGAAAAGTGTATGTATTTAATTTTCTGGACAGTGCTGCCTGTTGTGGATGTGATCGCAAGCCTTCTTACTGATGATGGGGTGGTGGGGATTGCCCAGATGCTTTGGAGTAAAGCTAAATTAGGTTAGATGTTGATGAGCAAAAAAATTGTTATCGCATTATTGATCGTTTATATTGATGATTAGGTTATGCCAGACACCTTGCCAGTCAACTGGCATAACATCCTAGCGATGAAGCCAAATCACCTCTGACAAAGTAGGGCCACCCCGACAATCCAAATCATCCTCATATTTCGGCCATTCGAGCCGAGCCATTCCTCAGTAACCCGAGTTATCTTCATACTTCGGCCATCCGAGCCGAGCCATTCCTCGGTAATCCGAGCAATTTTCATCCCTCGGCCATCCAAGCCGACCATACTTTGGCCATTCGAGCCGATCCATTCTATTACTCGAAAAACCAGGTTATTCCTCATTCAAGCCAAACCACGGCATTCAAAATACCTCTGCAGAATCCAGCGCAGGAGAGTTCAAATCCACTATAGCTGAATAAAATTTTAGACGGTGAATCATGTCCAGAAGTGGCCTAGGACCTGCAAGAGTGACCTAGGTCTGTGTGATCATTGAACCTCAAGGCATCAATTAGCTCTCCCAGCCGTCGATCCTCTAACTGACAAGATACGAACCCTACTGGCCTTATAACAAACTTGATTCGAATCCTAACAGTTTTCAGACCCCATCCAGAGCACATCCAAAGAATCAAGTGATCACCTATAAATACGACAACACTCCAACCTCTCAGGTACGTGCCCAAACTCTAAGGAAATCCCTTGNATTTATCTATTAAATGAGTAATTTTGGTATCTATTAAGCCGTTTCAACTGAAGATTCTTAGATACGTTAGAAAGATTTTTTGATCCATTAGAAATTGTATCAGTTGGATAAATGACAAAAGGAAAAAAATTATCATCCCTAATTAGGTAGAAAAGTGTATGTATTTAATTTCCTGAACAGTGTTGCATGTTGTGGATGTAAACACAAACATTCTGGCTGATGGTACGGTGGTGGAGGTTACCCAGATGCAGTGGCGTAAAGCTAATTTAGGTTGGGTGTGGAGTCAGAGTTTTGTTGGGCATTGGAAAGGGGTTCATATTTATCACCATCGTGTCACACCCCAAACCCAACGATGATGGCACAGAAATGGTAACCCATGATAATCCACTGCATATTTGGCATGTAAGACATTCTGTAGCAGTCCAATTTATACAAGAAAGAATAATAAATGTATGTCATTCAAAAATCAAAAACATTTCTACTACAAACCATAACTATAAGTTTTGAACTACATGCCAAAATACATAAGATCAATGGGACAACAACAAAATCTGATCTATATCACTCTAATAGAAGCTCCATCTACCCTATATTCCTTTCTTCAGTTTGTGGCTCTGAAAAACATTGTGAGATTTTAATGAGCTCATACTCAGTAAGTAAGCCTATTGTAATATAATATAAATATTTTAAACTTTTAGCAAATCAAATTTTCATATGTAAAAAAAAAACATATGTCAAGCTTCCAAATTTTAAATATATTTTATCATATTATCAAAACATGCATATCATATGCTCAAAATAATTTGGAAGCTAATACCATATAGCATTTCAAAACCCAATTTCAAATCAAACCATTATACCATTGTAAATAACATGTAAATACTATTTTACACCAATGTTCCACGGTCATACACTACGTCTATGTAAACATAACACCTCAAAGGTGGATCCTCCCTATAAATTCCCTATAGAGGAAGGATCTTGGTGTCAACAGAATACCCCTTAGGTATGTCCCCCACATATAATCCCTATGAAGGATGGGTCCTAGAATCATGTTACAGAATACCCTTGAATGTGTCCTCCACATACAATCCCTATGGAGGTAGGTTTCAAAATCAACAGAATACCCCTCAGGTGTATCTCCCATATATCATCCCTGTGTAGGGTAGGTCCCGAAGTCATGTAGCATATCATGTCATATCATGTTACATTATAGTGGACCATGGTGACACATAATAGTATATTCAAGAAATATTATTTTCATATCATATTTGCAAGACACATATATTGTTGCAAAAATGCAATCGATATACTTTTTATTTATAGTAGTTTGAACATATCAAAATACACATATACACTTGTATAAAACTTTTAGTAATTTAAAATATCATGACAAATAATCATTTGCATATTGGTACCGAATAATTTACAGAATTTAACAATTCCAAAGATGACTATGGCCAATAATCATTTGCATATAAAGTACCAAATAATTTTGTAGAAATTAGTACTTTCAAATAACCATATAAAATGGTCAATTTGCATGTATGTGGTACCAAATCCATTATCTTATTTTTCAAATAATACATAATTTACTAGTATAGCATTTAAACCTATAATTTTTATATTTCATAATTCATAGAAAATGTGATAAATGACTTACTTACCTTTTAACGCTAATCAAAAAATATAAATCAGCTATTTGGGCCCTTGAGTACCTACAATATGATTTTTCAAACTTTAATCTCTAAAATCATGAAATCAATATGACTCTTATACTTTACCAGGTCTATTCCTGGGCCCAACTTTGAGCTTGAATATCTTCAATTATATAAGCTCAAATAGAGAAATAAAAATTTCTTGACAAACTAAGATCAAAGCTGATCCAAACCCTCTCTTCTTTTTGTTAGGCCCGACCCGATTTGGAGCCCAAAAATTAGTCCAAAAGGGATTCACTGGGCTGGGCCAAACCTAGGCCCAGCCCCTCTTCTTCTCTTTCCCCCCTTGGTTCACCCGAACCGAGGAGAAATGGAGATGGCCGGCGGCCTAGGGTTGTCATCGGCCCTCCCAGGGGTCAAGTTGGCCACCAACAATCGGCCCAGTGCCGACTACCGCCGATGGCCACCCCTTCTTCCTTTCTTCTTCTTCCCTTGCTTCTTCTTCATTCTTGCCTATCACCATCTCCCCTTGAGCGGTGGCACAGCTGGCCGAATCCCATTAGGTGCCACCCTGGCACCATTAGGGACCACCACTTGCAGTCCAAGCCAAGCGAGGCGACGGGCATGCCACCGAGCCCGAACTGATATGGGAGCCAATCGGCTCCTACTACAGAGGTGGGCTGCTCGGTGGCCTTCTTTCTCCCCTCCCCAATTGCCTCGAGTGATCGGGCTTCCACGGTCAGTGCCATCGAGGTGCCCGATGCGGTCATGGGAGGAGCAACCGAATGTTGCCCCTCTCTCTCTTTCTTCTTCCTTGAGTGGTGGCATGGTCGGTCGAATGTTGTCCAGGCGCTAGCGAGGGTCACCGCTCACAGCTTGGACTCAGTGAGCCGACGGGAATGCCGCTGAGCCCGAAACAAGGCGGGAGCTGAACCAAGGCTGAAGATTTGGCTCCTACATTTGTGGAGGGTCTCCCAACGGCCCTCTCCCCTTCCCTCCTCGGCCGACTCGAGCGGCCAGGCTTCTCCCCCCATCGGCATCGGTCCGTTCGATGCCGTCGAGCACTTGGTCTAACCAAGGCCAAGGCGCGGCCGAGTGCCTCCCCTGCTCACTCTTTCTCCCTCTTTAGCGGATGGAGATCTGACTTGGTCAGCGGCATACAGCGATGGAGACGAGCGAAGTGGAGCGGCGCAAGGTGACAGGGTGAGGAGGGGACCGATGCAGCCCCCTCTTTATAGTGGCAATGGGAGGGCCAGCCCTCTCCTGTGCCCATGCGTCAAGCGTGCATGATCGCTGTCTTGCCATGTTGCGCACTACAACGTGCGCAATGCGATTTGCGCTACCGCATCCTAGTTTTAAACTTATGACACCCTAGTTTTAAACTTAAGATACCTATTCAGAAAAGGTATCTGTACACAAATTCCTAAAAAAAGCTATCTGATGTGCATTATTTAGCTTTTTTTTGGAATTTATGTACACATATATTTTCTGAGTAGGTATCGTAATTTTATAACTACGGTGTCATAAATTTAAAATCAGGTATCGTAAGTTTTTTTTTTTTTTTGCTTTCTTAATGGGTGTCTTAATTTTATAACTACAGTGTCATAAGTTTAAAATTATGGTGTTGTAAGTTTTTTTTTTGCTTTATGAAAGGATGTCATAATTTTATAACTACGGTATCGTAAGTTTACAACTTGGGTGTCGTAATTTTTTTTGCTTTCTAAACGGGTGTCTTATTTTTATAACTATGGTATCATAAGATTAAAACTGGGATGTAGTAAATTTTTTCTTGGGATGTCATAAAGCTATCTTAACATTTTTTAATGGGTATCATACGTATGTGGATCAATAAAAAAAATGATGCAGCCCATGTAGAACTTGCTGCACCGAATATGATGTACAAAGTCTTTTCCAATTATTTAAAGCGGGATTGCATTTGAGTAGCCCAGTCGAGCCCGATCTAAAATCCCAAACGTGGGCCGATTGGTGACACCGCCAATGGGCAAACATTGGTGATTGCTCCTGGTCACATTCTTGCAAATTTCCACTGAAGTCATCTTCTTAAGCTCTCTCTCCAACTTCTTGTCTCCACAAGGAAAATTGGCCTTGGGGCTAGTATTTTAGATAGCCAATGTAGCATCTATAAATAGAAAGTATTTCTTTCTCAAAACATCCTTGTTGATTTCTCTTTATGTTACATTATATTGGAAAAATGTATATGTTTAACAAATTACATGAACAATAAACATTTGATGGTAAAGATTGAATTCAGCATTTTTATTTTGATGGGATCAAGATTGTCTATAATTTACCGTTTGTGCCTAAATCAGTTATGAACATCGCATTTTAGGGTGTATTTGGTTTCCTAGAGACGACATTGATAGATTATAGTTTTCTTTGGAAAAATCCAGCCCTCTAACTATTTGGATGATGAAAAAAAACTGAACAATATTAAAAGAGGCTTCCAATTTTAGTTTTTTTTTCTTTGGATAACTTTATCTATTTCATTTTTTCCTAAATTTTTTTATCTATACATCACATTTGTGGTATACTGACTCACAACACCTTTGTAAAATTATATATATCTTCTTTCGCATCCATCCCTATTTCTATAGCCTACTTAAGTTAGACAGATAAGACACATGTCAACACCGGTTGAAATTTATTGATAGCAATAATCTAATATCTAAATTAAATAATTAAAAGAAAAAAGGGTCATAGGTTTAGCTATTATCTTGCTAAGTCGTGCCTTGATCAAAATACAAAGCAAGGTTGTATCATGGCTACTACCAGCGCCATGGTTTTCTTTATTGACTTTTGAACTAAGTTTAAAATCACACATGTACTTGTGCCAATAAATTTGCATTTAATTAAAATAAAAAATACTATCTATATCTAATAAATCTTTTATATGCATCACACTGAAATATGTTAATATATATTATTCGTGAAACTTTGTCATAGCAATTTTTTCTCCTCTGAAGGAATAATTTCTTGTTAGTCAAGGGGGGTGAGAGAAATGCTAAGTATGCTGATTTTTCTTGATATTGACGGTTGGTTAACAAAATATGATGTATGAATTATATTTTAGTGGTGTAAAATTATAATTTATAGTAGTACTAGCAATGCTATGATTTTCCCTCATGACACTAGAGTATATTCAAAGATCAAATGTAAAGCTTGATGCTACTTCTAAAATATTCTTGTAGAGAAAGCTTTTGGTCTTTCTAGATTTTAACAATGTTAAACAAAATATTCTCAATGGTACTTCATACTAGATAGCAACATTGTAACATGCATAGTCTACTATTGAGGTTGTAATTCTTCTTTTGTAACTCTAAAATAAGCTCAAAGATAAAATTGTTAAATTTGGTATTATATTTAAAATATCATGATATAAAATATTTGCCTATTTTAATAATGGATAAAACATTCTCAATATTACTCATATTAGTATTAAAAAATTTAATCCACCATATCCACAGTTTTCTTTTTTGTGTTGGGGTGGTATTAATACACCAATATAAATGATTGGGTTTTTGCACTAAGGCATAACTTGTATAGAATTATACATATATGCTTACATTGATATTTTGCATTTATAAAATAATTGAGTTTGTTGGTTAATATATAGTAAAGATTTGGCTATAGAAACTTTTTTATTTACTATAATACATTGAATTATATATTCCATTTTTTGAATAGTAGGAAAAAGAATAAAAAAGTATCATAAGAAGAGTGGTTGCTAATGATATCAGTACTAATGATGGATATTTCTCTACAAAGACTTTGCTTGTGTAAAATTATCCATTTTATATTATATTGTATATTAAAAATAGTTGGGTTTATGACTTAATATGCAACAAAAATTGGAATACTAGGATCTTTTATTTATTATTATTTGTTACACTATTATATTATCTTCTGAGAACAATTGTAAATAGAGAAAAAAACTATACCTCATATATATGTGTAGAATAGTATTAATGATGGCAATACTAATAACTGGTTGATTAAGTAAAATCTCAATTTTTGTAGAGTTCTTTGTTCGCAATATTATTAGGCTAATTGATGTCTATCCTTTAGTAGACCGAATTTAAGTATTTAATCCCTATTAACAAACCATGTAATATGCAGTCTATTATACTAATTTTTTTAAATTTTCAATTTGTCTTAGTGACATGATAATTGTGTGCATATATACATTTATATTTTTACTATTCTATACCACACACAATAAATATAATCATACAAAATAATTATTATGCAATGAGAAGGATTGAAATTTAAAAAACAAATATTATGAATTAGGTGTTAAGTGGCCGATCAATAGAGCTAAACATTAAAACTCAAAATACTAAAGGTTGGACAACAATTGCCCCTATTATATTGCATTTTAAGAATAGCTAAAAAAAGAGAAAAAAAAAAAAAACACCTATGCACAATGTTTGTTATAAGCTAATTTATTGCAAGCCGAAGAAGTAAGAAATATAAAGTGTTCTGATTTTTCTTAATAATGACATTTGTTACAATTCTAGAGAATTAAATAGCAGTAATAAAGCCATACCTCAACTCTTCAAACTTTTTGACTTGTCGATCTAGATAGCACCACTGCAATATGTGCTGGCTATTTCTTATACCATATTTTAAAGTTTAAGTCTTCTTGCCAAGTCTAGTATTCATCTTTGAATCTTAAATAACAAAATGAAATCATACCTCAACTCTTCAAACTTCTGACTTGTCAATCTAGATAGCACCATTGCAATATGTACATGGGCTACTTCTCATACCACATTTAAAAGTTTAAGTCATCATGCAAGTCTAGCATTCATCTTTGAATCTTAAATAGCAATAATGAAATCATACCTCAACTCTTCAAACTTTTGACTTGTCAACCTAGATAGCACCAGTTGGCTACTTTTCATACCTACCATATTTGAAAGTTTAAGTCATCATCCAAGTATAATATTCATTTTTGAATCTTAAATAGCAATAATAAAATTACCTTAACTTTTCAAACTTCTAACTTGTCAATCTAGATAGCATCACTGTAATATATGCGTTGGCTACTTCTTATACCATATTTTGAAGTTTAAATCATCATACCAAGCGTAGTATTCATCTTTGAATTTTATGTAAAGTTCTTTATTTACATTATTATATTAGGCAATCCTTCGGTCGATCGATCTTAAGCATTTAGCTCCTATTGACCATCTCAACTCAACTCAACTCATCTAAGCTTTTTTCCAACTACATTAGGTCGGATACATTAATTCTTATTGATCATCTACGTAATATTATACCTACTATACTAATTTTCTTTAATTTTCAATCCTTGTCACCATTTGCATATCTTAATGCACATCTGTAGTTATTTTTTTACTATGCATAATTATTTTTTACTATATTGTACACAATAAATATGAGTACGTATATAGCTATATACAAGAAGGATTAAAAATTAAAAAAAATTAGCACTATCAACACGGTGTTAAATAAATAGTTAGTTACTCATAATATATTGCATTTTAAGAATAGTTGAAGAAAATGAAAATATGTGCCTAAACATCATGTTTGTATAGGCTAATTTATTAAAAGCTGTATGAGCAAAAAAAAATCAATGTATTAATTTTTCTTGCTAATAATATCTTGTTACAATATCAGAGAATTAAATAGCAATAATGAGGCCATACCTAAATCTTTAAAATTCTGACTTATCAAGCTAAATGGCACTTTGCACTGGCTGCGTCTGAAACCACATTTTGAATTCTTAGCCATCTTTGAATTTAACATAGAAAAGTCTTGCTGTTCGTTCCATGATTCCAACATGGTTTAAATATGTCAATTGCCTGTTCATGCCATAATCTTGAGGCTAGTTAACCTCGGCAAGGGAAGCCGATGTAGTTTGTAAGAAATTTCGGACACGAGGATAAGGGTGGTCCCACGAAATAAATTGCGTATCGTTCTCAAGGCATGGTGGTCCAACCAACCTCTTACCACATGGAACAACGATGAGCCTACGATCCCTGGTTCCAATTATATATTTTCTTTTCCTCTATAGGCCCAGCTCCACGTTACCATGTCGGCATCATTCCATAAAAATAATTTCATCGTCCAAGCTCAATCCAACGGTGTGATTTTGATGATACACTAGCATTCGCGTGTTCCTGGCCTCGATTTGAATATAAATGTAGGATGAAGTACAATCTTCGAGGAGAGGGAGGGTACGAATTCTTCCCCCTTTGAATTCCTTGGCCGGTGGTGCCTGGATCTTGATGTCGTCCTTTATCATTTGGTCCCAGAAGGACAGGAATAAATGGAATATCCTGTCCTCGAGGTCCCATCACCGCTCATTGTTCCGCGCTGGGTCGGGCAGGTGGGCACGTTAGGGGCGGTGGCGGGTGGCTGGCTCTGATGGGCGTCATGCGACCGCGATACTCGGGAGATCCGCGCGAAGGTGCCGGACGGACGCGTGGCGTCACAACAGGATTGAAAGAGATGTGCCCAGAATCCAAACGGCGTTATCACGTTAAGCCTATCTTAACCTCCATTGCTGTTAGGTTACCCTCCATGCAACGGGCCCAAGGGATTTTTTTTTAATCGTTTATCCGGTACCATTTCTAATGGATCAAAAAAATTTGATTTAAATGGCTTAATAGGTATACAAATTACCTATATAACGACTAAATGAGTAAATAACCAGAGGACGGTATCCTCCACTCCATCCCTATTTATTCATTTCCATATCCATTAACTTTAATATAATATATTTAATATATATATATATATATATATATATATAAAAATTTAAAATAAATTAAAATATATACTAAAAATTCTAGTAAAATATGTTTGAATCTTTCTATCATTTTTTAAGCTTTTAGTAAATTTAAGTTTAATGAAATAATTTTTTTTTTTATGTAAACGGCCAAACGGGGTATCCGTTTACTCGGTCGGGTATTCCTGTCCTCGCCCCATCGACTATAACGGCTTAACGAAGCAAGGAACAAGAGATTTTTTTCAATGAAGACGAGGACTGGTAAAGAACATCTCAGGCTATTTCTGGGCCATTGCCATCCCTAGATGGGCATCAGCAGCGATATCGTGTCACGTATAATGTGGAGCAGAACACACTATCCTTGGGTTCTAGTAGCCCTCTGTTCTAGATTGGACGATTATCATAATCAAGGTTGTTAAGTGCTTCAAGAGTACTACTAGAGTTTGTTCGTCGAGTGACATCTAAATAAGGCATCACAACCATTCAACATTATTGGTAGAGCTAAAGAATTTTGGCATCACTTGACTAAGCAATATATGAACCATTTGCACCTATGATGATAAAAGATAACACTAGAACAATATAGTCCATAAAGTTGGCAGCTATACACACCTATAGAATAGCAAATGTGATAGGATCAAATATGCACATCTTTAGCTATTAATCATGCTACACGATAACTAGGATATATAATCTCATCTAATGGCCAACTCCATCATGATGAAGCACATGATCACAGTCTAAATGATCTTAACCTCAAGTTTAAAGATTGCCTAAAGGGGATGCCCCCTCCAAAGATAGAAAACTCTCTTTTCTTTCTCTTCTCTCCCATTTCCAATGAGCCTCGAAACAATCTGCTCTTTCCCTTTTCCTCCACTAGTATAACCATAAGGCATGCCCTTAGTCTTTTTATTTTCTGTTCACTAACTTAAGCATTGAAGACCTTAGTCGAATAGCCCTTAGCAGCCCTTATTCTCATCTACTATTCCTGTAGTAGTTCAAATCAGGACGCAAAGCTTTTCCTTGTTGACCTTACAATTGCTTTCATTCCCTAGTTATCATTCTCACCATTATCACTGTTGGTGAGTAGGATCCCATTGCTAAATTCCAGCACCATCAGATTAATATTGTTTGTGGAAGTGAGGTAAAAATCATATTACTGAGATCTAGCAAGAAGGTTCTCATTAGTAAAAAAGTCTTTGTGCACCCCATGTGATGCAAGATGCGCGCATCACGCACGATGATTAGTTACGCCTGTGTATGACTGCTCATGCGTCGATAGCATTCTTATCCTTTCCACATCGCATGCGCAACCACATGTGCATGGTGCACGCATTCCTGCACTGCGCGCGGTGCAAAAAGAGTTTTCCCTCATCAATAATATTGGCATGGCTCAAATAGGCTCGAAGACTATATCTTTTTTTTGACACTCTTTGAGTGTATTACCATCAAGCAATTTACTCAACTTTAATAGCAGGTTAAAGCACTCTTTATGCTAGTTTCAACCTTTGCTCCCCAATTGGTGCAATTGATCAAACTGGTGCCTCCATGCACCGATCCTGCTACAACAAATTATCGAGATGTAAATTTCATGGATGCCTTACGTGTGAGGGTTCATGATGTAAAAGTAAGATAGTCAACAAAAGAGGCTAGTACTGTGGAGTCCTCCATCACCCCAAAAGGGCAATATTCAAAGACTTTGGCCTAAGAAAATAGTTCAAAAACATGTACAAGTACGTTGAAGGAGAAAACCTAATCCTCTTGATGACCTTAACCTAGAAGTTGACCCATGTTTACAAAGGGAGTCATAAAAGAACCCCTCCCTCTAAAGTTCAAGATGCCACCATTGGAATTTTAAGATAGCTTGGGAGACCCCAAGTTTCATTTAGAGACTTATAAAACTCTGATAATGGTTAAAAATACTTCAGATGCTTTTATGTATAGCTGCTCCTGCCACTCTTAAGAAAGCAACACAAATCCAGTACTTGAGCCTCTAAGTCAAGATCCATTAGTACTTTCAAGGAGTTAGAAAGGTGATTCCTCAACTACCTCATCATTGGCATAAAACGAAAGAAGATGAGCTTGAGCTTGATGGCCCTAAAGCAGTGTAGACATATGTTATTGTGCAACTATATCAAACACTTCAAAAATAAGGTGCTCGAAGTGGAAAACCTCCTATAGCCTATGATTACTTATGCCTTGATGCATAGGTTGAAAGACTCATCCATAAATTTCTCATTAAGTAAAAAGGAGCCTAAAGATATGGCTAAACTTCTCGAATAAGCTGAGAAGCACATCAAAGTCGAGAAAGCATCTTAAGGCAAAAGAGAGTCAATGGTATATTCCTAAAAAAAAAAGGTCAGTTACCAAGGATATTACAAGAAGAGTAGGAAGAAGTAAAGATAGGACCCCAAACTTAAGAAGCTGAGAGGTTTACCCAGGTGCAAGGGAGATTACACTCCCTTGATCATCCTAAAGTGGCAAATCCTAATGGAAATCCATAGTAAGCCCTACCTTCAATGGCATGAACCCTTGAAAAGAAGGTTGAAGAGTAGGAATAGATGCAGATACTATAGCATCCACCAAGATTACAGCTACGACATAGAAGAGTATGGGCAATTAAAAATGAGATTGAAAGCCTCATTAGAGGAGACTACCTTGCAAAGTTTGTTTGAGGCTTGAGAAGCTCATCCAAGATGCCAGAAGGCTGAACCTAACTAGAAGTACTAGGCTATGAAGGTGGTCAACCTAGAATTGAGTTGGACATTCACCATTGATGGAAAAAAGCTCTTCGACCAGAATGGCATATGATTGGTAGATGGAAAAAAACCCTTCGACCAGAATGGCATATGATTGGTAGCACAGAGCTGAGGCATCGAAAAGATAGAGGACAAACAAAGACATATCCTTCTTTAATAATGACCCAAAGGCGGTTTAGATCCCCTATAATTATGCATGGCTAGTCTATATAGTGATTGTCAATTGCCAAGTAAAGAGGATTATAGTCAACAACGAAAGGTTAGCCAATATCTTTCATTTTAAAGTTTTCAAAAAGATAAGGATCAGTAAGTATTGCTTGAAACTCTTTTGATGGTCCATTGATCAGTTTCTTTGGAAACTTAGTTCTAGTCAGGGAGGATTACCCTCCCAGTGACCACTAGGTGGGAGACCACCAAGTCACTATGATGCTATATTTTCTGATGGTGAAAGCTTCATTGACTGACAATACCATCCTTAGGTTTGTCGATATTAATGCTTTAAGTGTCATTACTTCAAGTTACCACCTCAATATGAAGTTTCCTACTGAAAATAGAGTTAGGGACCACAAAGATGATCAAATAGTAACAAGGCAATGCTACATCATTACATTTAAGAGGAAGGATAAAATTGCTAAGATGCTCACTCTGAAGGGCCCCGACCAAGGGCAAATTAGATTTAGATGATCAAGTGACCCCATGATGTCAAGTATATAAGATTTTGAATGTTTGCACATTCACTATAGGTAAGCATTTATGATTCAGAAAAAAATAACATAGGATGCAAAACTCTCTTTATTTTATTAAATTAGAAAGGAATTAAGATAATTACCTGTCAGAAAAAGGCCAAATGACCATATATTTACACTCAATCAAAGCTAACTATATATCAAAAAATGCCAAATGGTAGCACATAACTGCTCAGCCCCAACCGCTCCTAAGGAAAATCATAGAAGATGAGGGGGAAAAAGAAAGAAAAGAAAAGAGAGAGAGAGAGAGAGAGAGAGCGAGAAAAGGATAAGTTGAAAAAGAAGAGATGATGAGAGAAGGAGAAAAGGTAGATGAGATGCCTTATTAGGCTCCATTACGTTCTTCGCCACCTCCCCCTCTACCACCTCTCCTTTTTATACAGTCCAAGCAAGGCTAGGTAATGCTATCATGACTCATCCTATACTCAATGGTGAAGGTGTCTACACTAAATGGGACCGATTCACTATTGAGGGCCTCTAACTATTACAACTCCTTGATAGCTTGAGCAGGAGTAAGAGATAACTTCTCTTTGAGTCACTTGATCCCTCAATAAAGTTCAAGGATCTCCCTTTGTTATTGTCTCATGGTAATCCAAAGATGTCGGAGGTCAAACTGATGCTTAACTATGGCCTCAATAGGAAAGTAGAAGGGTAGGATAGATGAAGCTTACCTTTACCCTGCTTTATATAAAAGTCAGGAGAGAGGATGTGGAAGACCTTTTCCATCCCTTTGAAGCTATTAAATGCATTAGAGTTTCAAGGGCTATAGAAACTGGGCACTTGGGATTTAGAAGATCCCAACAACTGCATGGGTCGCAAAGCATCACCATATGATATTTCTTTGTGGGCTTAGCCAGTGGCATTGTGCAACAAGAATGAAGCATCAAGCCAATTAAAGTGTCAAGTAATAAGATTAAAGAGTTGCGATCGAATGATAATTTTTAAAAGGTATACCTTAATAACCTCCCTCAAAAGTAAGTTCAAATCATCGTAACACTTCAAGCAAAGCATCAAGGTGGGTCCACTCAAAACAACCAACCAAGCTACTAGAAAATCTTTTTTTAGGAAAAAGAGAGAGTGGATTACTCAAAGGCCACAAAACAATCTGTCCATACTGAGTAAGAGAAGGAAATCTGCTTTGCTAGAAATCTGGCTTATTTGAAAGAGTTCTACTTAAAAGGAAAAAAAATGGATTATCTAAAGACCCCTAAAAAAAGAAAAACTTTCTTTGTTGACATAGATAAGGATGTCTATTTTAGTAGAGTCCGCATACCTAAAAGAACTCTTATCTAAAGAAAGAGATAATAAATCATTCAAAAGCCACTAAAAGAACTTTTATCACAAAGCAAGAGCAAGTTTGCTTTATCAGAAAGTCAATCTACCTAAAAGAACTCTATTTAGAAGAAAGAAAGAACAGAATGCCTGAAGGTTGTTGGAAGAACACTTCTTGCTAACCAAGAGAAAGAGGTCCATTCAACCAAATTGTCGGTTTATCTAGAAGAACTTTATTCAAGAGAAAAAGAGAGCAGATCGTTCATAGATTGTTCAAAAGAACTCTCCTCATTAAGTAAGAGAAGGATATTCACTTTGTCAAGGAACTAACTATCTAAAAAAACTTTATTTTAAAAAAATATAGAACAAAATACTAAATGTCACTAGAAAAAATCTTCTCACGAGTAAAGTAAGGTTTGCTCTACTAGGGAGCCGATCTATCTGAAATAACTCTACTAAAAAAGAAAGTGGATTATTTAAATATTACTCAGAAGAACTTTCCTTGTTGGAAAGGAAAAGGAAGTCTACTTTGTCGAAGAACCAACTTAGCTAGAAAAATTCTTTCCAAAAGAAAGAATAAAGTACTAGCCTTACTTAAAAGGCCCTTCCTACTGAGGAGGAGATTGGACACACTTTTCTCAAGGGACTAATCTACTTGGAAGAAACCTATCTCAGGCTTAGTTAGAGGCGCACCTTGCTCACAAGAGGGTGAAGGCCTTTTTTTCAAGGAAATTTCATTCAAGAGACCAAATGTAGCTGCTACCAATAAAATAGAGCTGGTAGAAGCAAGCCACAATAAAAGAGAAATGTAGAGGGGAAGAACAATCTAAACTTTCATAAAGTAAAGCATGAAGAAAAAAATTTCACAAGCTCAACAAAAAAAGGAAGAAAAAGAGATAAAAAGCTTATAGAAATGATGTGATGGGCATAGGAGTGGCTTAAGTAAAGTTGGAACTGAGAGGCATTGCAGGCTTTTTTGATAATTGTAAAACTTTTTCCTCTTCATCAAGGAAAGATGACCATCATCGATGGCCCCATCTTAGTTAGTATCATTTTAATGACCAGATTTGTAGGCAACATTTTTTCCAAAAGTTGATCAACAACTGTGGTAGCTTTTAATAGAAGATGGAGTGATGCCTTTTCTAGTCTTAATGACTCAATCGTATTGGTCTCGACAGTAGCTAGAGTCACATCCATGATGACTTTTATCAGTTAGGCCACATCAATAATCTCCAAAGATAAGAAATAGATATCAAGATGCTTGGTCATGTTCTCTGCCATGATGCTTAACCATGTTACAAAGTAAGCCTTAGCTGAGTAGTCCAATAAAATTAACTTAAGCTTACTTAATGCCCTGAATTTTTTTAGTGCTTTCTCCACACCTCTTAGTGAAGAGCCACATTCCCTAGCCAAATCCACCTCCGACTAAGCCTTAACCATTTTGGCCTTAGTTGCCCAAGCCTTCACTTCCAATTCAACAATTTTAGCCTTTACCTTGTCTACCTTTGTTTCAAACCTTATTGCCCTAGCCTTGGCCTCCACCAACCTCACCAAAAGCTCCTTGGTCCTCTCCTCCATCCTCTTCATTTGTGCTGCCTTCTTGGCCCCTTCAACCTGTGCATGAAGACCCTCAAACCTTTTTCTCAACTCATCAACCTCAAGTAAGGTTCAATTGAGGAAGCTCATACTTGATGGTATCTTTTAAGGAAACCTCTCATCCACTAAACAAACAACATGCAAGTGATGGAGATGATGTTTCTTAGCTTCCTATATGAGAAAACATAAAAATATGTACGGACTATTGGGAGTGTAGCTCTTTTAGTCATAGCACGGGCCATCACATTGTATTGAATAGATTCTATAAGGAAATCAAACAGGGTACTGACTAAGATCAAGGCTGAAGTGCCCAAGTAAGGAGATGGGTGCAAGATGGCTCGAGTTAGGGTTGAGTCTGCTAATGAAAGAGGAGACAACCGTAACGATCCGGATCTGCAAACCCATGAACCCATTTCGTGATATAAAAGTAAGATAGATAAGGTCCATACCAACTTGGGCCATCATAACCCAAAAAAAATTCAATTGGTACTTGGCCATCTTACTTAACTGGTCATAAATCATTCAACTCTTCCTTAATTACCTGATGTGAAACTAATTGGAAGGGGCATCACAATCTATCCTTCTTAAAGAAGTGATGTCCTCGTCGCCAGAGGCATATGATCACATCCACCAGGCAGGCAGAACTCTAGAGATGCCCCCTATAGGCTCAAGAGGTAACTCTCATCAATATAACACTTTGCCCTGTATGGTACTTAGCTCATGCATAGGTAAAACTCTAGAGGTGCTCCCCCCATAAGCTCAAAAGATGGCTCTCATCAATGTAGCACTTTGCCATGTATGGCACTTAGCTTCTGCACTTTTGGCTGGTGCGTGGCTCTATACCATATTGTAACGATTCGGACTCGTAAACCCACGAATCTGTTTCGTGACATGAAAGCAAGAAGGACAAGGCCAACACTAACTTGGGCCACCATAATCCAAAAAAATCTAATTGGTACTTGATCATCTTACTTAACAGGTTATAAACCATTCAACCCTTTGTGGGACTACTTGGGAGGGGCATCACAACAACAGCCTACAAAAACCAAGCGAATCGAAGAAAGAGATAAAACTAGACCTCAGATGTTGAAGCAGGAGGTCCTATAGAAGCAAAGTTCATTGTTGCAAAAAGTAGAGATTATCCCATTATATGAAGCATCGCCTTTTAAAATGGTGAAGACATCGGGGTAAATAGTGTCTCACCTCTCCCAATTAGCTTCTCCTTGCTTGGCCTCCTCTGTTGTTTTCACTCAGTAATGCTTTGCTTGATCTACACTAAACAAAACCAAAGATGATTCATCCCCTAAAAAAAAGATCTAAAAAAATCATCACCATAGCCAGACAAGGAAAATAACTAAACGAATGAAGACTACAGGCTTTTATCTCTGGATGGAACTTAATGATCGAAGAGCTCTTATCTATGGCTACAAGAAAGTAATGAAAAAGATACATGATATAAAGAAATTCAACGAAGGAGAAGTAGATGCACCTATGAAGTGCTGAATGAAGAAAGCCAAAGAAGCTAGAAAAATAAGACTAGATACAATGAAGTTACCAAGTGCAAGTACACCAAAAAGGCAACAACAAAGCTCAAACACTTGCTTTTAAAGACACAAGGAAGCTATTCCTTAGGAACCATCAAGTCCATACTAGATTTACAGGCATAACACATGTCCAACCCTCATGGGGCAAGAAAAGGATGCACGAAGGTTGAATCCATTAGAAAGCTAAGGGAGGTAACATGTGATCATTGCATTCAATGTGGCATGATCATCAAAACCAAAATTGAGGAAGCATCTTATTGATGCACTGCCTGTTCATTCGAGTAGCTTGGCAGTTGATCTCTTATCTTAATTGAACACCTAGGATGCCAACCTTTTAATACAAGAAAAAAAGCAAGTCTGATTGCTTAGAAGAACTCTATCTGATAAGAAAAAAGAAAATAAAAGCTTATAGAAGCCCTAGTGCCTGGAGCAAACTAAAATGCCTAGCTTGATTACAGAAGGGTCGGCACATTTCAAATGAATTGATGCTTAATTAAATCTATCCTCTCAATCGAGCAGACCACTTTAACTTTGGAAGTAGGAGGCTTGTAATAGAGCCAAAGCACATTAACATCTAATTGATGCCCAACTAAGTGATGTATAACCGTCCATCCATTAAAGCCTATAGCGACAAACAGCACCAAAAGGATGTGGCCCATAAAATTATTGGTTAAGTATACTCAACAAAACAACATGCGCAATATGATTAGACGTGTGCATATCTGACTATCAATTGCTTACAAGTGCACCCCCATAGCAACTAGCGCAATCTCATCCAGATTCCATCATAATGAAGCACGATCATAATTTGGACAATCCCAACCTCCTGTCCTAAGACCATCTATAAGGAGATGTTCCATCCAAGGATAGGAGACTCCCTTTCTTTCTCTTCTCTTTCACTTCTACTAATTAGCCTCGCAACATTCTATTCTCTCTAATTATCCTCAATTAATATGACTATAAGGTGTAACCTTGCCCTTTCTCGTTTCTCTTCACTAACTTAAGAATCGAAGAATGTTATTCGAACAGCCTGAAGCCTCCTTTATGATCATCTTATGTTATTACAGAAATTTTAACCCAAATATATAGCCTTCTCTTTCTAAGCTCATGTTTGCCTTTATTTTATGCTCATCCTCATCATCATCATTATAATTACTATCATCATCGTTATCACCACTGGAACTAGTCTCCTTGCTAAATCTCAACACCACAGGCGATAAAATCCGTCACATATGGTCTCCAATGGCTTTCTAAGCCAATCGCATTGACAGATATCTTAAAAAGATCTATTATGGACGGTCCTGATCGTCGGTGGAACACTGGGATTGCACTTTTGGTGCTCGCTGGATCTATGGCTGGCTCTTATGGTACCAATATCGGCACCCCATGCACCTTTAACGCAAACTAACGGCAACCACGTAGAAAAGGACAACAGGAACCGTTTGTAACACCAGGTTCAAGTCTACGTATCTAATCCGTTCAAACAAATATAACCCTTTTCCCGAACCTTCCTGGAACCTCCTACGCCCGCTCGATTCGCACCATCTGTGCAGACCACATTCCACGTTGCTGTGAAAGCTGCACGCCCACCAACTCACCATTTAGTAATTTCACGGCTTCCGCGCCGCCTCCCCGCGGCTATTTAGCGCCCCACAATCTCACTCCGCAATCCATCGCAATTCTCTCCGAGCTCATTCGAACAGCTCTCTAGTCTCTCCTCTCATTCCTCTTTCCGAGTTCTCTCTTCCTCCTCTCTTCCGCTCTTGTTCAAAACTTATGTTCCAGTTCCCAGCAATGGCGCCAAAGATCGGCAAGAAGGCAGCGGTAGTCGCCGCATTTGGAAAGACGACGGCTACGGCGGCTAGGAGAGCGTACGTGACGTTTCTCGCCGGCGACGGGGACTACTGGAAGGGCGTGGTGGGGCTGGCGAAGGGTCTAAGGAAGGTGAAATCAGCGTATCCGCTGGTCGTGGCGGTGCTGCCGGACGTGCCGGGGGACCACCGCCGGATTCTCCGCTCCCAGGGATGCCTCGTCCGCGAGATTGAGCCCGTCTACCCCCCGGAGAACCAGACCCAGTTCGCCATGGCCTACTACGTCATCAACTACTCCAAGCTCCGTATCTGGGAGGTAATCTCACAGCTCTTCTTCCCTCTAGTTTAAGGAATCTCAGTAGCCGTCTTATTCTGAATCTGGTACTGTTATCGTGGCGTGCAGTTTGTCGAGTACCAGAAGATGATATACCTGGACGCGGATATCCAAGTATACGATAACATCGACCACCTCTTCGATCTCCCAGACGGGCGATTCTATGCAGTGATGGATTGTTTCTGTGAGAAGACGTGGAGCCACACGCCACAGTACCAGATCGGATACTGCCAGCAGTGCCCGAATAAGGTATCCTGGTCGGAGGACAAGTTGGGACCGCCGCCGGCGCTCTACTTCAACGCCGGGATGTTCGTCCACGAACCCAGCCGCCGCACCGCCATGTCTCTCCTGAAGGCCCTCAAGTCCACTCCCCCTACTCCTTTCGCCGAACAGGTAAATCCTAGAGTACTTTTTCGCCTGTTTGACAAATTCCAGGGGTTTTTCTGGCAGTCGGTGCTAAAATTTATAGTTTTACTTACTTGGGTGTAGGACTTTCTGAACATGTTCTTTAAGGATATCTACACGCCGATCTCCGGGGTTTACAACCTGGTCCTCGCGATGCTGTGGAGGCATCCGGAGAACGTGGAGCTGTACAGGGTCAAGGTGGTCCACTACTGCGCTGCGGTACGTGCGATCGAGTCCTGGCCGTCTGATCTTGGTGGATCAAAATGGTTTGACGTTTCGAATTTCGTGCTGATGATGTGATTTTTTTTGGGGTGCAGGGCTCGAAGCCATGGAGGTTCACGGGAAAGGAGGCGAACATGGACCGGGAGGACATCAAGACGCTGGTGCAGAGGTGGTGGGATATATACGACGACGAGTCGTTGGACTACAAGGGGCCGGCGGCGGACGGAATCAAGAAGCCATTCCTGGCGGCCCTGCCCGAGACCGGCGAGGTGCATTACATCACCGCGCCCTCGGCCGCGTGATGTGGCGAGGCTGGAAGTGAATGGCATTTTCAGGCTCCTATATTATTTTTCCAGATTTATTCTTGTTGTTTCTTCTTCTTTTTTTTTTTTTGTGGGAACATGGTGGATATATACGTGTAGTTGATTAAATACAATATGTTTGTATGAAATAGAAAATGACAAAAAAAGGTAAAAAACTTTGATCTGTGTCATGGATGGACTGTCTAATATTCTGGCATTCATGAGACGGGAAGATCGAGAGCTTTGAAATCAATGCATCTCAATGAACGTCGATGATTTTCCTTGGGCCTGAAGCCATACGGTACGAGTAATGCTGGCAAATCTGGAGGAGTAATTATTATGGGATTCATGCCACTTCACCAGGAAGTCGTCAACGGGTTACTGTCGCTGAAACGCGCTTGTAACGGTAGTGATCCTCGTGCGACACGAGAGGAATGCGAGAGGTTGCGGCATAACATAATTCGTGGGGTCTCCGGGATCCATGATCGTCATACGTAACGCGATGGGTGCTGTTGAATACTTTAATCCTCTTTTCCTCTTTCCCTCCGCAGCGTTTCTTCTTGCGTTTTCTTCTCAAACCATCTGAAATGACTGACCTTGACGTCCACAAACCCAGATGACGTCGTCTTAGGTGGTGGCAAGTGGCTTAATTTGGAGACGGTGCGAAGACTCAATTCATTCCACGGCCTTCCAGCCAAAACTGCTGCTCATTTAGGTGATGCTCTTCCTGCTTGCCGTTTATGTCATTTCTCTTGCATTTGTTTATGCCGGCTGGTGACTAGTTACTAAGAAAAGGAAAATTAAATGTATTTTTACTTTTCTGAAAGGTGCTTCCACTAATGGATCCTGATATGCATTTTAGAAGCACAAGTCAAGAGAGCGGAAGGCATTTGCCATCCAAAGTGTGACATTATAGTCATATATGTTTTACCATCTTTAGTCATAATTTACTGATGGTCATTACAAACTTTTCTTAAAATTAGAATTAATTTTTAATTCTAACAATAGTAAGGATAAGTTTTATTTTGTTTTAACAAACTTAATCTTTTTTGTTGCCCAGATGTAGCAACCCAAGAGGGGATGAATTGAGTTTCTTAAAAATTAATTACTAGCGCAGATATATGCTTAATCAGCTAAAAAAATTAGTTTGCAGTGGTGTAGTGGAGTGCACGAAACAAAACTACATAGAAGAAGCAATCACAAACATAATAGGGTTTATAGTGGTTCGGTGCCAAACTCGGCTCATACGTCCACTCCACAAAAACCCTTTAGGAATTTCACTAATCGTATCACAACGATTACAACCCCTAGCCTTCCTATCTAGTCCTCTTGTTTCACGGCACAAGGCAGCCAAACCCCTAGCGTTCCCGGCTAGTCCTCTTGTTTCACGGCATAAGGCAACCAAACCCCTACCCTTACCGGCTAGTCCTCTTGTTTAACGGCACAAGGAAGCCAAACAACAATCTTAGGGTTATCTCTAACCCTATTACAAATGATTTCAGAATAGTTAACAAATAGCTCATAACTTGAGCAAATATTCTAAGAAAACTTTACAAATTTGAAGCAAATCTGCAGCAAAGAATGTGGATCTCCGAGGTAGCTGAGACTTTTGAATGCTTCACCGGATCTGGACGACTTGAGCAAGGATTGAGGTTTGACAACTTCACAGCACAAGAACTTGCTCTTCAACACTCCGAAAAATATGCAATAAACACTCTCTTTTGATTTCTTTCTTTCTCTTTTTCTTTTTCAGATTTTCAAAGATTCATCAACAAAAATCGTTAAGAATCGTCAAAGTGTTCCTCTGATCACATCTATTTAAACCAAAACAAAATAATGTACGTTAGACACATTGGTAAATAGAGGAAATTAAAAATGGGAAGAAATATAACCGTTTGAATTTATTTTCCTAAACATTGATTGCATTTAATCCTTTGGCAAAGAAAGATCTATGTCAAACACCAAAAGAAAATGTCAGTAACCATGAAAACGGAAATATAATTAAAAGAGAGAGAGCATCTAATATTTGAGGAAGGTGGTTGGCTGGACATAATTTCCAGCTAACTCTTTGAAGTCGTGCGGCCATGGAAGAAAAGGGAGAAGAACTAGAGCTAGCTAAGCAAGCAAAGCTAGCTAAACATCCCAAGCTAGCTAGCTAGCAAACCAGGCTCCACGGCAAGAAGGAATCAACCTAAAAAGTGGAATAAAGTAGCTAGCAAATAAGCTAGCTCTTCCCAACATTCTCACAGCTAAACAATGCATTCAGGATAAAGTAGATAGCTTTAGAGCTAACTCAATGAAAAGGTTTCATGCATTAATAGAAAAGTAGTTAACTACTTGGCTAGCTAAGGCACAAACTAGTTAGCTCTTTAGCTAACTAGCCACATAAACAAGAACCCAACGTTTTCATGAACATAGAGCTTTTGAAAATTAGCTAGCTCTTTAGTTAGCTATCTTAAAAGTGCATGAGGCCAGGTTAAAAGTAGTTAGCTCTAGAGCTAACTCAATTCAAAATCATGCGTCCAGGGAATGAAAAGATTTGTTAAAGTAGTTAGCTTGTTAGCTAACTAGATAAAAAGCAAACTCATTCATGACAAAAGTAGCTAACTTGTTAGCTAACTCCATGCAAAAGTTTATGCAATGTGGAGGGAGAAAAGAAAAAGTAGCTAGTTGTTAAGCTAACTACTTTCACAATTCATTCAGTCAAGATAACAGGAGAACAATTTAGTTAGCTTGTTAGCTAACTTAGTTAAAGTTTCATGCAAACTGTCCAAGGGGAAGCTAGCTCGCCAGCTAGCTTGAATTAAACTCCATTCGGCCAAAGAAACCTGCAGGAAAAAAAAATAGTTAGCTTGTTGGGAATATCTAGCTAACTCAATGAACTAACCAGCTAGCTGCCCAGCTAGCTGAAACCAAGGAGTATTCGGCCAAGGCAAATTTCTGCAACAAATAAAATTTTACTTGATAAGACTCACCTGTACGTCACTTGTACATCCTTGCATTAATCTTAATTTTCCTAAGAAACATAGTCTTAATTGTTTTGTAATCATCAAAATCAATCTAGGGGCCAACAATCTTCCCCTTTTTGATGATGACAAAACCATTAAGCATACAAAAGAAAATATATAAAATTTTACCTTTTAATGTATATACTTTTCTTTTTACATGCTATTCTCTTCCTTGAATGTTCCATGAATATAATGTATGCTAATCTCTCCCATAAATGTAAATGAAGTGTATGCTATTCTCCCCCTTTTTGTCATTAATCAAAAATAGATGAAAGAATGTGCACAATTAAGCATTCATCAAGGCAAAGACATTAAGCATTCATAATGCATTAAAAAGCATAAGTACATAATACAAACTATTAAGTTTATGGCTTGATCATACAAGATATAATTTCAACCATACACCAAAGATACATCAAAGTTCATCAAAGTTCATAATCTCAAATCATAAAAATAACATATATCAAGGTTCAAAATACGTCAAGGTCCAAATATATTAAAGTTCACAACAAAGTTTATATTATAAAGAAAAATTCTAATCTTCAATAGTAACAATAAGATACTAAAATATTAATCATTTAATAACAATTATTTTTTCATAACTCAATTGATACCAATTTTTTAAAAAAACTTTGAATGTAGGATCAAAATATCACCTTTATATATATATATATATATATATATATATATATATATATTGGAGCAAGGTGGCAGTTTCATAGTTTGATATGCATTCAAATCATTGCCACATATAAGAGTTGATACCCATTCATATATTAAAGCACTTATAACGGTAAGATATTTGATATTTAATACATCATAGTGCTTAATGCATCAAAGTATCCAAATATTCAAGTAAGTTTCTTCTCCCCCTTACTAATTTAAAAATGTGTTGACATACAATATTAACAGATACCACATCAAATATTTGAGTTCAAATATGCTTACATTCTTCTCCCCCTTAATATTTCAAATTTGGTCTATATGTAATAAAAGTTTTATGCAAGAAATGATACCAATGTCATATAATCAAAACATTTATAAATGTATCGTGCTAATCTCAATGTATATATGAAAAATACATAGGCATTCTATAACAATCACCACAATTCAATTTCACATTTCATATGATAAAATAAGATTTCTTACATAGGTGATATGCAAACAAGATATATAATAAAATATGCATCACCTTTATTAAATCCTTTTCATTTCATGCATAGGCAATTTATTATAAGATATGATCAAGAAATGATACACTAATAAAGTAGGCATTTAATAATTCAAGTCTTACAATAAAATCATATCAAGCAAGGAGTAAATAGATCAAGCTGATACTACTAGTTGCCGATCATGGGCCTGCAACCCATATCACTCGACAAATGTACCGATACTTTAGATTTCTTCACGCCAAACTTCTTCAAAATTTTCTTGATGTACAAGGATTGGCTTATGAAAATCCTCTTCTTTGATTGCTTGATTTGAAGTCCGATAATTTATTTTACCCATTATGCTCATCTCGAACTCCCCCTTGTGGTTCATCATGTTGAATTTCTTCTTCATGTATCGCTTGTATCATTGAATGCAAGGTGAGCTTCTTGACTTGACTTTAATTTCATCTGTACCAATTAAAACCTTTCTCTTCCTTAATGGAAGATCATTAGATTCATCAATATAACATGAATATAAGGTCTTATGTTTATTATAAGATTTTTTAAAGTGCCAATTTTTTAAATTCTTTTCTATGATCACTTCTAATAGATAAAATAGGAAAACCTTTTTCATTTGAAATTCTTCTAAGGAGTTTTAGAAAAACTGAAGATGCTTCATTTTGCTAACTAAGAATAAAACTTATGTAAATCGAGAAAATCATCAATAATCATGAATCCATATGCAAAAATTCTAAAAGATTAGAAGTCGAAATCATATTTTTAGACTTAAAAGAAATTCTTGTTAATTTTTCAAAAATTTGCATGTATCACAAATCTTATCTTTTTTGGAATTCAATTTTGGCAAACCTTTAACCAAATCATTTTTGAATAATTTAGAAAGCAAATCCATGCTGACATAAGCAAGTCTATGCCATAACTAGATTTATCAAATTTAGCATTCATGACAACTAGACATTAAATAATCTGGTCATTAACAATATAAACATTACTATGCCTATGACTAATGGCTTTCATGCAGTCATCAACAGGATTTGTAATTATGCAAAGAGATTAAAGTTGTCAATTTCATTTCGTTTCGGCTGTTTCGGCCGAGACATTTCGTTTCGGTAGCTTATCCAAAAAGATAAGTACTACGTTTCGTTTCGGAAGATTTTTCGGCCGTTTCGATGCGTTTCGGTGTATTTCGGCCATTTTCGACCGTTTTTTCGGTATGTTTCGGCCGTTTCGATAAAATATATTTTGGAGACCAATTTATGAAATTAAACCTTTCAGAACCTATATATATATATATATATATATATATATATAACATCAAAAAAAATCCTAGTTACCCTATCCCTATATATATATATATATATATATAATAATAATAATAATAATAAATTCTAGTTACCCTATCCCTACGGTCGCATCTCTTAAAAATTCAAACTCTTTATTTTTTATTGTTATTATTTATGAAGAATATGAATTGAATAATGTGGAAGATTATAGAAAAATTATATGATCCAATCCTTTTGATTTTGATGATTACTAAAAGCCATTGAGTTTATTAAAGGATGTAATGAGTTTATGTAAATGAGCAACAAATTTATTTTGAACAATCAATGAAATGCTCAAGTTTAACTTTAATCAATTTTGAAAGTGACTTTAAGCTCAATATTCAAACTTTCAAAAAGAAATTTATAATTCATGTTTTAATCAATGAGTTTTTGGAATAGTTCTTGAATCAATTCTAAATGTCAATTTATTGTATTCAAGTCAAAACAATGAATTAAAATGAATCTGGAACGATTTTAATGTCAATCAGAAAAGTTTCTGATTTTTGATACGTTCCGGAGCCGACTCCTGAGTTTCAGAGTCGACTCCGCTCAGTGTACAGAAATGTGCATCTGTCTCGAGTCGACCCAAATTTCGAGTCGACCCCTGATTCTGTCGAGCCGACTCCTGACTGTGCGAGTCGACTCCGCTCAGACACCAGAAGAGTGTTTTTTGAGCACTTCTCGAGTCGACCCCAAGCCTTTCTCGAGTCGACTCCCGACTTTCAGGAGTCGACACTTTATTTTGGCGAGTCGACCCCTAACCTTTATAAACATTTCTATTTTTGGTAAGACGAGCTCGAGCCGACTCGGGAAAAGCATGAGTCGACTCCAGCAAATCTGGGCGCGATTTTTACGATGACACATCAGCCCCAACGGTAAGATTTTTGAATAACGGCTATTTTTCCTTGTCTCTAACGGATATTTTTGCAGAATCTATAAATAGAGGAGCTCTTTTCAATCAACAAGAGAAAATCAAAAAGAGAGAAAAGAATATCTTTGAAAAGAGGGAAAAACAGAGCATATTGGAAAAATCTTCTAGCTCAAAGAGAGTGATTCAAAAGGAGTGAAATCAAGAGAAGTTTCGTCTGCTCCTTCTCATCAATCCACAAGAGTCAAAGAAAATCCAAAGCATTTCAAAGTCAAATCGAGGATTTTCAAAAGGAGAAAAAGCTTCATCTCAACTCCAAAGTCTTCAACGGTCAAGAATCTTGCTGAGGCGTGATTCAACACTTCAAGAGGAGTTAAGAGAGAAGGAAGAAAGCCAAAGCCACACCATCTGCAATACTATCAGGCTTTTCTAACCTTTTATTTTTGTACTTCATTTGTATATTTGCTCAAGGGGAGCATTTCATTATTAAACACTTTATTCTATTGTTTGCTGATTCAATCAGTGGATTGATCAGTGGAGGTTGTATACCTCGTTGCAAGCCGGAGTGCTTGTGTTGGGTTAGTTGTGAGCCCGTGAAAAACAACGTGTAGGGTTTTGTGCTGGTAAGCCCGAGTTAAAACCAGCTGGGTTCGTTGTGCCCCGGAAAAACAACAAGTTTGAGTTGTGAGCTTGGAAAACAACTCGGCTGTAATCTAGAGAGATTATAGTGTGGACCCAAGTGAATCTTGGGAGTGGACGTAGGTGTTGGTTGCACCGAACCACTATAAAATTATCTTGTGTTTGCCGTGCTATATTTTCTCTCTCTCTATCTCTCTTTATTTTGCTTGTGCATTGCTTTAGTTAATTTCTCACTTGCACATCTTGAGCTAATCATTAAAAGTTAAAAAGTCTTAAATTTTTAAGAACCCAATTCACCCCCCCCCTCTTGGGTTGCCATCTGGGCCAACAATTGGTATCAGAGCAAGTGCTCATTTAGAATTTGATCTCACGATCAAGGGCTAAAGATCCATATGGCAACACAAATTGGTTCAAGTTTTGCTGAAGGTCATTCTACGAATAGACCTCCTTTATTTAATGGAACCAACTATTCATATTGGAAAGCTAGAATGAGAATATTCATTCAAGCTTCTGACTATGAATTGTGGGGAGTAATAATAAATGGACCTAGTACACCCACACACCTTATTGATGGCACTATTGTTCCTAAACCCGAAAGGGATTGGAATGATAATGATAGGAGAATGGCACAACTAAATGCTAAGCCATTAATATTTTATATTGTTCCTTAGACTCAAATGAATTCAACCGAATCTCAACTTGTAATTCCGCAAAAGAAATTTGGGATAGGTTGGAAATACTCATGAAGGAACAAACCAAGTAAAAGAATCAAAGATAAATATTTTGGTTCATAAATATGAATTATTTACTATGGAACAAACTGAAACCATCACATGCATGTTCACTAGATTCACT
>UESW01003753.1:0-41426 GCA_900491605.1 Calamus simplicifolius | reverse complement strand
CTGCTCCTCGCCCCATGCAAGAGTTATCTTTGACTCGGGTCTATCGATTGATGCGAAGGTTAGTGCCATTATCTCTCACGGCTTTTGGAGTTGGCCTGCTGCTAATTCATTTGAGCTGATAAGTCTGAAGGAGGATTCTAGATCCCTCCCTTTGCCCAACTGTTCTCAAATTGATAAAGTTGAGTGGGATGGTTCCCCTGAATTCACAATCAAAAAGGCTTGGAATGTTATTAGATCTCCTTCTCAACAAGTCCCATGGGCTCACATAGTATGGTTCAAGCATCATGTTCCTAGGCACTCTTTCTTACTTTGGCTTGCAATCAGAGGAAGGCTCTCAACCCAAGACCGCTTATTATCTTTTGGGTTAATTCGCCACATGAACTACTACTTATGTAATGATGATGTGGAAGATCACAATCATCTTTTCTTCGACTGCCCATTCTCCTTTCGGGTTTGGACTACCATCGCGAGTAAGTGTGAACTTCTGCAAGGCCCTTCTTCTTGGGAGAATCTATGGCCGTGGCTTTGCTGTAAGCTCAAAGGCTCCTCGCTTATTGCCATTATCAGAAGGCTTGCTTTGGGAGCTACTCTCTATTTCATATGGAATGAAAGAAACTCACGGAAGCATGGACGAATTATTCACAATGAGAAGGGACTCGTTTCTTTAATTATGGACACTATCAGGTTAAAGTTGGATGGGTCAGTTTTTCCTCATAACTCTGCAAACCTCCATCTGATTCAAGTCTGGCATCTCCCCTCTACTCTTCTTCGTTAATTTCCTTGTGTATGGTCCTATATGTAGCTGCTTGCTTGTTAGCTACGCTTACCTCCACTGTAGTGGCTCCCCTTTTGTATTAGTTGGTCTCCCGCTTTGGTGGTGATTTCTCCCACTTTAGCTTTTGGGCTTTCCGGGGTATGCCCCGAGCACTTGTACTTATTTTGTCCTTTATTAATACAATTCATACTTTACCTTTCAAAAAAAAAAAAAAAAAAACATATTATACTTAATTTGGGCTCCATCTTGGTTTGAACTAACCCGATCTTGAAGCAGCACTCTAAAAAAGACTTGATTTAGGTTTATTGTTTTATCGAACCCGATTTTAGGGCAACGCTTTAGATTTGATCTGATTTGGGTTTATTCTAAGTTTGATCAAACCCAATCTTAGTGCAATGCTCTCGATTAAACTTGATTTGGGTATCTTTAACTTCATCGAGCCTAATCTTAGAGCAACACTCAAAATTAGACTTGATTAGTGTTTGATCTAACCTGATCATGATGCAGCATCACTCCATATTGAACTTGATTCATCTTAGAGCTAAGATTGATCCATCCCGACCTTAGAGAAATGCTCCATATCGAACTTTATTTTGGGTTTGACCTAAGTTCGATCCGACCCTATCTTGGAACAATGCATTAAATTGCATTTGATTCATATTTGATTTGAGTTTGAACCAAATCAATCTTGGAGGAATGCAGCATATTTCACTTAATTCGAGATTGATATAAGTTTGATCCAATACGATCTTTGAGGAATGCTCTACATCAGACTTGATTTTGATCAAGCTCAACCTAAGATCAAGGCTCCATATTGAACTTAATTCCGATTTGATCAAAGTTTAGTTGAACCCGATCTTAGAGCAATGTTACATATTTGATTTGTTCCAGGTCCGATTTAAGTTTAATCCACCCTGATCTTAGAGCAATGCTTTAAATTGAACTTGATTGGGGTTTGATCAAAGGTTGATTGAGTTCGATATAACGATAATAGAATCCAGATTGGACTTGATTTGGGTTTGATATAAGTTTGATCCAACTCGATCCTCGAGCAACGCTCTCGATTTGACATGGTTTGGGTTTGATCCAACCTTTTCTTAGATTTGATTCATGTGGATCTAATTTGATCTAACAGGGTCTTGTTGCAATGCTTATTTTAAAATTTGATCTAAGTTTGGCTCGACCCGATCTTGGAGCATCACTTCCAATTGGACTTGACTCAGAAGGTTTGATCTAAGTTTGATCCAATCCAAACTTAGAGCAACATTCCAAATTCAAATTGATTTAGCCTTGATTTGGCCCGATCTTGTAGCAACGCTCCAGATTGAACTTCATTTAGCTTGATGTAGGTTAGATCTAATCCAATCATGGAGTAATGCTTCGATTGAACTTGATTTTAGTTTGATTTCACCCATTCTTGGTGTAACGCTCAAGAATGAACTTTATTTGGGTCTGAACTAACTCCATCTAACCCGATCTTAGAATAATGCTCTATTTTTAACTTTATTTAGGATTGATCTTAATTTTATCCAACACGATATTATATAAGTGCTCTAGATTGAACTTGATTTGTGTTTGATTTAATTTGATTTAACCTTATCTTGATTCAACACTCTAAATTGAAGTTGATTCATGTTTGATGTAAATTTTATCCGACCCAATCTCGAAGCAATTGTCTAGATGGGATCTGATTTGGGTTTTACTTGAACTTGGTTCAACCCAGTGTTGAAAAATATCTAAGTAACTCTCTAGATTGTACTTGATTCGAATTTGGTCTAATTTGATCTAACTTTGATCTATCAGGTTCGATCTTATTTGGGTCGTATGAGATTTTATTTGGGTCCGATCTTAGTTTGATCTAACCCGAACTTGTGCCAATGCCCGAGATTCGACTTGATTCAGAATTGACATTGGTTTGATCTAACCCAATTTTTAAATAAATGCAGCATATTGAACTAAATTCAAGTTTGATCTTCGTTTCATTCAAACTAATCTTGTGGAGCATTGCTCTAGATTGGACTTGATTCAGGTTCGATCAAATGAAAAGAGATCAAAGTTTGATCTAGGCCGATCATATTATAATGTTTTAGATTGAAGTTGATTCGGGCAAGATCTTATTTGATCTAAACTAATAATCATGGAGTAACACTCTAAATTGAACTCGATTCGGGTTTGACCTAACTTGATCTTCGAACGATGCTCCTAATTTAACTTGATTCAGGTTCGATCAGAGTTTGATCTAAATTGATATCGAAGCAATGCTTCATATTATACTTAATTTGGGCTCCATCTTGGTTTGAACTAACCCGATCTTGAAGCAGCACTCTAAAAAAGACTTGATTTAGGTTTGTTGTTTTATCGAACCCGATTTTAGGGCAAAGCTTTAGATTTGATCTGATTTGGGTTTATTCTAAGTTTGATCAAACCCACAATCTTAGTGCAATGCTCTCAATTAAACTTGATTTGGGTATTATCTTTAACTTCATCGAGCCTAATCTTAGAGCAACACTCAAAATTAGACTTGATTAGTGTTTGATCTAACCTGATCATGATGCAGCATCACTCCATATTGAACTTGATTCATCTTAGAGCTAAGATTGATCCAACCCGACCTTAGAGAAATGCTCCATATCGAACTTTATTTTGGGTTTGACCTAAGTTCGATCCGACCCTATCTTGGAACAATGCATTAAATTGCATTTGATTCATATTTGATTTGAGTTTGAACCAAATCAATCTTGGAGGAATGCAGCAGCATATTTCACTTAATTTGATATTGATATAAGTTTGATCCAATACGATCTTTGAGGAATGCTCTACATCAGACTTGATTTGTGCCTGATCTTGGTTTGATCAAGCTCAACCTAAGGCTCCATATTGAAATTAATTCCGATTTGATCAAAGTTTAGTTGAACCCGATCTTAGAGCAATGTTACATATTTGATTTGTTCCAGGTCCAATTTAAGTTTAATCCACCCTGATCTTAGAGCAATGCTTTAAATTGAACTTGATTGGGGTTTGATCAAAGGTTGATTGAGTTTGATATAACACTAATAGAATCCAGATTGGACTTGATTTGGGTTTGATATAAGTTTGATCCAACTCGATCCTCGAGCAACGCTCTCGATTTGACTTGGTTTGGGTTTGATCCAACCTTTTCTTAGAGCAATGCTGCAAATTAGATTTGATTCATGTGGATCTAATTTGATCTAACCTGGTCTTGTTGCAATGCTTTAGATTGGACTTATTTTGAAATTTGATCTAAGTTTGGCTCGACCCGATCTTGGAGCATCACTTCCAATTGGACTTGACTCAGATGGTTTGATCTAAGTTTGATCCAATCCGAACTTAGAGCAACATTCCAAATTCAAATTGATTTAGCCTTGATTTGGCCCGATCTTCTAACAAGGCTCCAGATTGGACTTCAATTAGCTTGATGTAGGTTAGATCTAATCCAATCATGGAGTAATGCTTCGATTGAACTTGATTTTAGTTTGATTTTACCCAATCTTGGTGTAACGCTCGAGAATGAACTTTATTTGGGTCTGAACTTAGCTCCATCTAACCCGATCTTAGAATAATGCTCTATATTTAACTTTATTTAGGATTGATCTTAATTTTATCCAACCCGATATTATATAAGTGCTCTAGATTGAACTTGATTTGTGTTTGATTTAATTTGATTTAACCATATCTTGATTCAACACTCTAAATTGAAGTTGATTCATGATTGATGTAAATTTTATCCGACCCAATCTCGGAGCAATTGTCTAGATGGGATCTGATTTGGGTTTAACTTGAACTTGGTTCAACCCAGTGTTGAAAAATATCTCTAAGTAACTCTCTAGATTGTACTTGATTCGAATATGGTCTAATTTGATCTAACTTTGATCTATCAATATTGGAGGAATGCTCGAGATTGTAGTTAATTGAGGTTTGATCTAAGTTTGATCCAACACAATCTTGAAACGATGCTCCACGTTGGACTTGACTCATGTTTGATTTAAGTTTGATCTAATTTCAATCTTGGAGCAACGCTCCATATGAGATTTTATTTGAGTCCAATCTTAGTTTGATCTAACCCGAACTTGTGCCAATGCCCGAGATTCGACTTGATTCAGAATTGACATTGGTTTGATCTAACCCAATTTTTAAATAAATGCAGCATATTGAACTAAATTCAAGTTTGATCTTCGTTTCATTCAAACTAATCTTGTGGAGCATTGCTCTAGATTGGACTTGATTCAGGTTCGATCAAATGAAAAGAGATCAAAGTTTGATCTAGGCCGATCATATTATAAAGAGATTGAACTTGATTTGGTTTGATCTTAATTTGATTGATTAACACTCTAAATTGAAGTTGATGATTTGATCTCTCTCTAGATATCTGATCTTGAACTTTTCGCTGGATCTTGATTCCTATTTGATCTAACTTTGATCTATCAATATTGGAGGAATGCTCGAGATTGTAGTTAATTGAGGTTTGATCTAAGTTTGATCCAACACAATCTTGAAACGATGCTTTGGACTTGACTCATGTTTGATTTAAGTTTGATCTAATTTCTTGACTCTGGACTTGATTTGTGCCTGATCTTGGTTTGATCAAGCTCAACCTAAGATCAAGGCTCCATATTGAAATTAATTCCGATTTGATCAAAGTTTAGTTGAACCCGATCTTAGAGCAATGTTACATATTTGATTTGTTCCAGGTCCGATTTAAGTTTAATCCACCCTGATCTTAGAGCAATGCTTTAAATTGAACTTGATTGGGGTTTGATCAAAGGTTGATTGAGTTTGATATAACACTAATAGAATCCAGATTGGACTTGATTTGGGTTTGATATAAGTTTGATCCAACTCGATCCTCGAGCAACGCTCTCGATTTGACTTGGTTTGGGTTTGATCCAACCTTTTCTTAGAGCAATGCTGCAAATTAGATTTGATTCATGTGGATCTAATTTGATCTAACCTGGTCTTGTTGCAATGCTTTAGATTGGACTTATTTTGAAATTTGATCTAAGTTTGGCTCGACCCGATCTTGGAGCATCACTTCCAATTGGACTTGACTCAGATGGTTTGATCTAAGTTTGATCCAATCCGAACTTAGAGCAACATTCCAAATTCAAATTGATTTAGCCTTGATTTGGCCCGATCTTCTAACAAGGCTCCAGATTGGACTTCAATTAGCTTGATGTAGGTTAGATCTAATCCAATCATGGAGTAATGCTTCGATTGAACTTGATTTTAGTTTGATTTCACCCAATCTTGGTGTAACGCTCGAGAATGAACTTTATTTGGGTCTGAACTTAGCTCCATCTAACCCGATCTTAGAATAATGCTCTATATTTAACTTTATTTAGGATTGATCTTAATTTTATCCAACCCGATATTATATAAGTGCTATAGATTGAACTTGATTTGTGTTTGATTTAATTTGATTTAACCATATCTTGATTCAACACTATAAATTGAAGTTGATTCATGTTTGATGTAAATTTTATCCGACCCAATCTCGGAGCAATTGTCTAGATGGGATCTGATTTGGGTTTAACTTGAACTCACCCCAGTATTGAAAAATATCTCTAAGTAACTCTCTATATTGTACTTGATTCGAATTTGGTCTAATTTGATCTAACTTTGATCTATCAATATTGGAGGAATGCTCGAGATTGTAGTTAATTGAGGTTTGATCTAAGTTTGATCCAACACAATCTTGAAACGATGCTCCACGTTGGACTTGACTCATGTTTGATTTAAGTTTGATCTAATTTCAATCTTGGAGCAACGCTCCGTATGAGATTTTATTTGGGTCCGATCTTAGTTTGATCTAACCCGAACTTGTGCCAATGCCCGAGATTCGACTTGATTCAGAATTGACATTGGTTTGATCTAACCCAATTTTTAAACAAATGCAGCATATTGAACTAAATTCAAGTTTGATCTTCGTTTCATTCAAACTAATCTTGTGGAGCATTGCTCTAGATTGGACTTGATTCAGGTTTGATCAAATGAAAAGAGATCAAAGTTTGATCTAGGCCGATCATATTATAATGTTTTAGATTGAAATTGATTCGTGGATGATCTTATTTGCTCTGAACTAATCAGTAACACTCTAAATTGAACTCGATTCGGGTTTGACCTAACTTGATCTTTGAACGATGCTCCTAATTTAACTTGATTCAGGTTCGATCAGAGTTTGATCTAAATTGATATCGAAGCAATGCTTCATATTATACTTAATTTGGGCTCCATCTTGGTTTGAACTAACCCGATCTTGAAGCAGCACTCTAAAAAAGACTTGATTTAGGTTTGTTGTTTTATCGAACCCGATTTTAGGGCAACGCTTTAGATTTGATATGATTTGGGTTTATTCTAAGTTTGATCAAACCCAATCTTAGTGCAATGCTCTTGATTAAACTTGATTTGGGTATTATCTTTAACTTCATCGAGCCTAATCTTAGAGCAACACTCAAAATTAGACTTGATTAATGTTTGATCTAACCTGATCATGATGCAACATCACTCCATATTGAACTTGATTCATCTTAGAGCTAAGATTGATCCAACCCGACCTTAGAGAATTGCTCCATATCAAACTTTATTTTGGGTTTGGCCTAAGTTCGATCCGACCCTATCTTGGAACAATGCATTAAATTGCATTTGATTTATATTTGATTTGAGTTTGAAACAAATCAATCTTGGAGGAATGCAGCATATTTCACTTAATTCGAGATTGATATAAGTTTGATCCAATACGATCTTTGAGGAATGCTCTACATTGGACTTGATCACACCTGATCTTGGTTTGATCAAGCTCAACCTAAGATCAAGGCTCCATATTGAACTTAATTCCGATTTGATCAAAGTTTAGTTGAACCCGATCTTAGAGCAATGTTTGATTTGTTCCAGGTCTGATTTAAGTTTAATCCACCCAGCCCAGATCTTAGAGCAATGCTTTAAATTGAACTTGATTAGGGTTTGATCAAAGGTTGATTGAGTTCGATATAACAATAATAGAATCCATATTGGACTTGATTTGGCTTTGATATAAGTTTGATCCAACTCGATCCTCGAGCAACGCTCTCGATTTGACTTGGTTTGGGTTTGATCCAACCTTTTTTAGAGCAATGCTGCAAATTAGATTTGATTCATGTGGATCTAATTTGATCTAACCTGGTCTTGTTGCAATGCTTTAGATTGGACTTATTTTGAAATTTGATCTAAGTTTGGCTCGACCCGATCTTGGAGCATCACTTCCAATTGGACTTGACTCAGATGGTTTGATCTAAGTTTGATCCAATCCGAACTTAGAGCAACATTCCAAATTCAAATTGATTTAGCCTTGATTTGGCCCGATCTTCTAACAAGGCTCCAGATTGGACTTCAATTAGCTTGATGTAGGTTAGATCTAATCCAATCATGGAGTAATGCTTCGATTGAACTTGATTTTAGTTTGATTTCACCCAATGTTGGTGTAACGCTCGAGAATGAACTTTATTTGGGTCTGAACTTAGCTCCATCTAACCCGATCTTAGAATAATGCTCTATATTTAACTTTATTTAGGATTGATCTTAATTTTATCCAACCTGATATTATATAAGTGCTCTAGATTGAACTTGATTTGTGTTTGATTTAATTTGATTTAACCATATCTTGATTCAACACTCTAAATTGAAGTTGATTCATGTTTGATGTAAATTTTATCCGACCCAATCTCGGAGCAATTGTCTAGATGGGATCTGATTTGGGTTTAACTTGAACTTGGTTCAACCCAGTGTTGAAAAATATCTCTAAGTAACTCTCTAGATTGTACTTGATTCGAATTTGGTCTAATTTGATCTAACTTTGATCTATCAATATTGGAGGAATGCTCGATATTGTACTTAATTGAGGTTTGATCTAAGTTTGATCCAACACAATCTTGAAACGATGCTCGACGTTGGACTTGACTCATGTTTGATTTAAGTTTGATCTAATTTCAATCTTGGAGCAACGCTCCGTATGAGATTTTATTTGGGTCCGATCTTAGTTTGATCTAACCCGAACTTTTGCCAATGCCCGAGATTCGACTTGATTCAGCAGAATTGACATTGGTTTGATCTAACCCAATTTTTAAACAAATGCAGCATATTGAACTAATTCAAGTTTGATCTTCGTTTCATTCAAACTAATCTTGTGGAGCATTGCTCTAGATTGGACTTGATTCACGTTCGATCAAATGAAAAGAGATCAAAGTTTGATCTAGGCCAATCATATTATAATGTTTTAGATTGAAGTTGATTCGGGCATGATCTTATTTGATCTGAACTAATCATGGAGTAACACTCTAAATTGAGCTCGATTCGGGTTTGACCTAACTTGATCTTCGAACGATGCTCCTAATTTAACTTGATTCAGGTTCGATCAGAGTTTGATCTAAATTGATATCGAAGCAATGCTTCATATTATACTTAATTTGGGCTCCATCTTGGTTTGAACTAACCCGATCTTAAAGCAGCACTCTAAAAAGGACTTGATTTAGGTTTGTTGTTTTATCGAACCCGATTTTATTAGGGCAACGCTTTAGATTTGATCTGATTTGGGTTTACTCTAAGTTTGATCAAACCCAATCTTAGTGCAATGCTCTCGATTAAACTTGATTTGGGTATTATCTTTAACTTCATCGAGCCTAATCTTAGAGCAACACTCAAAATTAGACTTGATTAGTGTTTTGATCTAACCTGATCATGATGCAGCATCACTCCATATTGAACTTGATTCATCTTAGAGCTAAGATTGATCCAACCCGACCTTAGAGAAATGCTTCATATCGAACTTTATTTTGGGTTTGACCTAAGTTCGATCCGACCCTATCTTGGAACGATGCATTAAATTGCATTTGATTCATATTTGATTTGAGTCTGAACCAAATCAATCTTAGAGGAATGCAGCATATTTTACTTAATTCGAGATTGATATAAGTTTGATCCAATATAATCTTTGAGGAATGCTCTACATCGGACTTGATTTGTGTTTGATCTTGGTTTGATCAAGCTCATCAACCTAAGATCAAGGCTCCATATTGAACTTAATTCCGATTTGATCAAAGTTTAGTTGAACCCGATCTTAGAGCAATGTTACATATTTGATTTGTTCCAGGTTTGATTTCTATTTAATCCTATGATTCACGTTAGTTGGGAGCTTCTCTCTCTAAGATGAGAGCTTCTCTCTCTAAGGATTCCTTCTCCTGCTCCTTCAATCTTGTTTGTTAATCTGGTTCTATGGAAGCCTCTGTTATGACGGTTGGCTCTCATAAGGTTCTCGACTCTCTTGTTTCCCGGAGCTTTGTTCCTGGGATCTCTAAGGGAGGTTTACTAGTAGATGAGGAAGCTTCGGTCTCATCATCTATTCCTATTCCTTCATCTGGTTCCTGTAAGCCGCTTGTGAGGGATGCTGCTCCATGCTGTCCCATTTCTAGTAGATGTGCTGTGGGCTCAGTTGCTCCGTCCGCCGTTGGCGATTTCTCTGGGTATGTTTTGGGCCTTGATTCGAAGTTGCAGAAGAACATCTCTTCTTGCTGCAGCTTGTCTGGTTCTTCTTCTGTGATTTCAGATCGGGGGCAGTCCTCTCCGTCCGTCGTTGCTGAGAGATTCGCCCCGGTTGTTAGGCCCGAATTAGCTGGTGAGGATTTCATCTCTGCTTCCCATTCTCCATTAGCTAATTGAAGAACTGCTCCCACTCTGCTCTAAGTTCTCGGAAGGCCCCGTCTCTGGCCTTTTACCCGGTCCATAGCTCTGATATTGATGAGATCGTCGGTCATTTACCTGCTTTGGAGGTAGGTCCTGTGGTACCGGCGGTACCCGTTTCACCCGTTTTGCCGGCTTCCTCAAATTTGGAATTTTCAAAGCCAAATTTTCCGCCTCTGCTGCACTCTGGTAATTCTTGTACTATTCCTAGTTCTGCTATTCCTCCTTGTTCTGCTATTCCGCAGGCCTTCTCTGGCTTCTCTTCTGAGGCTATTGAAGATAAGAGCAAGCATCACTCTGATTGGGCGTCTCTAGTCAAAGAGGCTCCGGGTCTTATGCAGCTGAAATTCATTAAGCCTTCCTCTATTGCTAACGAGGGCAAAGCCACTATTAAGATTCCTTCCTCTGTTGCTCTAAAGGGTGCCTCTGTTTGGAAAAACACCTTGGTTGGTTTTTTCCTTGATAAGTTGCCTTTTTCTCTGGTTCAAGCTTGTGCTCAGCGCCATTGGGGAAAGTTGGGACTGTTAGATGTCCTATATAATGGGAATGGTTTTTTCTTCTTCAAGTTCTCTGATTCTGGCAGTTTAAACTTTGCTTTGGAGGGTGGCCCGTGGTACTTTGGAGGCAGACCAATTTTTCTAAAGATGTGGACTCCTTGTATGAACTTAACTAAGGAGGGTTTTAAGCATGTTCCAATATGGGCTCATTTTTACAATGTTCCGTTAGAGTATTGGACGGATGAAGGTCTTAGCTATATTGCTAGCATGGTTGGGAAACCACTCCATGCTGATAAGATGACTTCCTCTTTAAAGCGTTTGAGCTACGCCAGAATTTGCATTGAGATCAATATAGAAGATTCTCTTCCCAATGCTTTTGATATGGAATTGGAAGACGGCAGTGTTCTGGAAATCCGCATTGAGTATAGTTGGATAACAACTGCAAAAAGGTTAGCCATCAGGTTTGGGTTCCGAAATCATCTCAGCATATCTCTAACTCTCATTCTGATGGGGAATGGATGCATGTGCCAAGTCACCGTAAGGTTGTCTCGGTTTCGCATTCCTCCCCTTCAATGATTCAGCAAGCTCCATCTTCCATTGTTCAGAATGTTCAGGCTGTTCCCCATTCAAAGGTTCTTTCGAATGGCTTCCCTTCAGCAAGTGGTCTGCGCAGCTCCTGCAATTCCTTCAATGCCCTACTCTTGGATGCTGATCCAACTGCAACCATTGTGGACGCTGATTGTGCTCCTAAAGTAGTTACCTCTGTTATCGATGCTCCGTCCACATCTAAGGGTTCCATCTCTATTTCTGATGATCCCTCTCGATGTCCTGATGTTGTTATTGAGGATGGTATAGACCCGAAGGGTGATATTATTGCACCTCATGCTGAAGGCTCCACCTGCTCCTTGGAGACTTCCCCCACTGCTGGCTGCGTGGATTCTTCTCCTCTTTCGTCCCCTCCATGCACTCCTCTTCTTGCAAAGAAACTTATCATGATTGATGAAGTTGAGAGAAAACTGGGAAGGAAGAAGAAGGATAAGAAGAAGAACCGGAGATCTAGTATCTCCAGTGGGAAACCCTTATTGGATTCCAAATGTTTTTTTTTTTTTTTTTGAAAGTTAAATGGGGTGAATTGTATTGATTTGCTGTAATAGGTACATGAAATCGGGATAAAACCCGAAGAGAGGTAGAGATCTCAAAAGAAAGTCAGACCTCAAAAGAAAACCATGGGAATACATCCAGCAAGAGGTAGAGACCTCAAAAGTAAATCAGCCCGGATTACATCCAGAACCTAGCAAAAGAACTCAAAAGAAGAGCTACGAAGGAGATCAGCACAGGAGAGAAGGGGAAAACTGCCACCTATCAATCAATTGGAGATTTGCAGTATTTCTGGGGAACTTTGCACCATCAAGCTTTAGCCTGACCGAATCCATAATCTTTATAACAATACCTTTTTCTGTGAGAGGAGGTCGCCCATGCATGCGATAGTTCCTTTCATTCCAAATGAAATACACAGTAGCTCCAAAAGCAAGTCTGCTGACACAGGAGAGTAGAGAAGACCCTTTGAGTTTCCTACTAATCCACGGCCTCAATCTCTCCCAAGTAGAAGGATAGTGCGCTAAACCACAGATAGCCGCAATGGACTGCCAAACCCGAGCGGAGAAGGGGCAGCTAAAGAACAGATGACCATGGTCCTCAGAACGACCTTGGCATAGAGAACAAGTCATGTGACCGAGAATGCCAAAAGATAGCAGACGATCCTGAGTGGAGAGTCTGCCTTTAATAGCTAACCATAAAATGAAGGAGTGCCTGGGAACATGAAGCTTAAACCAAACCAAATGAGCCCAGTAGACCCGCTGGGAAGGAGACCGGAGAGTATTCCAAACTCTTTTGATAGAGAATCCAGAAGACCCATCCCTTAAAATCTTATCCTGACGACTGCAATCAGGAGGAGGAAGTGAACCGGATTCGCCTTTTAGATTGACCAAATCAATAGAATTCGCCGCAGGCCACCTCCAGGTTCCAGAAGAGATAATAGCACTAACCTTTGCATCTTTGGAAAGACCCGAGTCAGTAATAACTCTAGCGTGGGGAGAGGAACATATAGGACCCTGGGGTCTCCAAGAGTCAAACCATAGGGAGGAATCATCGCCATTCCCCACGTCAACAGAGATGAAACTCTTCACTCTTCCCCGCATCTTGAGGATTTTCCTCCAAGTCCAAGAGCAGCTCCATGGAACCTTTGCCACCCAGAAGTGTTCCTTGTGCAGCAGATTTAACTTCACCCATGCAGCCCATAAGGAGGTAGGACTTGGTTGACATAATAACCAAATGAGTCGAGACAAGGAGGCAGCATTCCAGTCCCGGACCTTCTTAATCCCCAGCCCACCTTCATCCTTCGGAGTAGATAAATCAGCCCAAGAGACTTTGGCTCCATGACGATTTAAGGAAACACCATTCCAAAGAAAAGCCGAAAGGATGCTTTCAATCTCTTTGGTGACCTTTGCAGGAAGAATAAAATGGGCACTCCAGTAAGACTGGATGCTAAATAGGACAGATTGAATAAGCTGTAATCTGCCAGCATAGGAAAGAAAGCGATTAGTCCAAACCTTAATCCTCAAGATGAGAGGAACACCCAGGTATTTGATTGGGAGAGAGCCAATAGAGACACCCAAATAGGATGCAATGTCCTGCTGCTCATGAACCGAAGCACCGGAGATGAACACAGAGCATTTGGACAAGTTTGGAGTAAGGCCAGATAGAGAAGAGAAGGTATCAAGAGCATCTTTGATCACCTTAATAGAATTCAGCTCCCCCCTACAGAAAACCATCAAATCATCCGCAAAGCATAAATGAGATAATTTGGATTTCCGACACCTCCAGTGAAACTTGAAAGAGGAGGAAGCTTGGATTTTCCGGTCAAGGATCCGAGAGAAAATATCCATGCATATAACAAATAAATAAGGAGATATAGGGTCCCCTTGACGAAGGCCTTTCTTCCCATCAAAGAAGCCGTTTAGTTCACCATTAATAGCCACAGAGAACTTTGCAGAAGAGACGCAGGAGCTGATCCAACTTATGAAGACTGGAGGAAATCCTAGAAGCTGGAGGGAATCCCACAGAAAGTCCCATCTAACAGAATCGAAGGCCTTCATTAGATCAATCTTTAGGGCACAGTTTGAAGAGGAGGAGGGAAGGTGGTAACCTCGCACCAGCTCCTGAGCTAACAAAATGTTATCACCTATGTGTCTTCCTTTGACAAAAGCAGACTTGCTAAAGTTGCTTGGAGTGATATCTCTTGTCCGAAGCCTGAAGGAGGATTGGGAATCAAAAAGATTCGTGATTGGAACACTGCCTCCATGACCCGTTATATTTGGCTTCTTTGCCAGCCCTGCTCTAATTCCTTGTGGGCTGCTTGGGTCAAGAGGAATCTGCTGCATAAAGACCACTTCTGGGTGGCAAAAGTTCCTTGGAACTGCTCTTGGACCTGGAGGAAAATCCTAAAGCTTCGGGATAGAATCAGGGCTTTCATCTCCGTCAATGTAGGGAATGGTGGAGATACTTCCCTTTGGTTTGATTCTTGGAGGCCTCTTGGCCCTATTTGTTCCTCCTCGCATGCTAGAGTCATTTCCGACTCCGGACTTGGGATAAATGCAAAGGTTAGTGACATTATTTTTGGCGGCTCATGGAGATGGCCGGTAGCTAATTCTATTGAGCTGATAGCTTTGAAGGAAGACTCTAGATCCCTTGATCCCCCTGATTGCACCCATCAGGACAAGATTCTTTGGGATGGTTCCCCAGCCTTCTCTATTAAGGGTGTTTGGAATTGCATTCGGACTCCGAGCGGCCGTGTGGATTGGGCGCATCTTCTATGGTTTCCTCATCATGTGCCTAGGCACTCATTTATTTTATGGCTTGCTATCAGAGGTAGACTCTCTACTCAAGATCGTCTCCATTCCTTTGGTGTACAAGGTCATCTCTCCTTACCCTGCTTTTTATGCCAAGACCATACTGAGGATCATAACCATCTATTCTTCAGTTGCCCTTTTTCTTTTCGGATCTGGTCTTCTATTGCCAGTTTGTGCGATTTTGAGCATTATCCTTCATCTTGGGAGCTCTTGAGACCGTGGCTAAGCAGGAATATCAAAGGCAAATCCCTTCATTCAATTATCAGCAGATTGGCTCTGGGAGCTACTTTGTACCTCATTTGGTTTGAAAGGAACTCTCGCAAGCATGGCCAAAGACCTCTTAATGAAGCTGGGATCCTTTCAAAGATTATGGACTCTGTTAGGGCGAGTTTGGACGGTGCTATTTTTCCCAGGAAGGAATGTCATCAAAAATTGATTGAAAATTGGCAGCTCCCTTCCTCTATCTCGAATTGATGGCCTTTGTTAGGATTTTATCGTGTCTCCAAAAGTGGCAACTAACCGCTACCCTTCTCAGGTGACATCTAGATGCTGGGGATATTTTGATGTTGTCTATCTTAGTTTTCATCTCGTGTGAGATGTTTTCACCTGTTGTTTAGGTTTCTATTGTTCTTACTTGTCTTATCTGGGGTATGCCCCTTCTTCTTGTACTTAACTCTCCTTTACTTATAAATTTCACACTTCACCTTTCAAAAAAAATCGTTAATAAACGAAGGCAGGACGTGCTTCAGCCGATTAGCAAGGAGCTTAGAGATGCATTTATACACAGTATTGCAACAGGATATCGGCCTGAAGTCCTTCAATCTTGAAGCATTTGGGATCTTTGGGATGAGAGCAATAATCGTGCAATTGACCTCCTTGAGAAGAAGACCATTAGAGAAAAATTCCTTGATAGCTGTAGTGAAATCAGTTCCAACAATGTGCCAGGATTTCTGGAAAAAGAAGGCATTAAACCCATCCGGTCCTGGAGCTTTGTTTGGGTGGAGGCTAAACAGAGCATCTTTGATATCATCCTCCGTAAATTCGCAACATAAATACCTTGATTGCTCAGGAGATAAAACACAGTCAACATACCCTGAGAGCTCATCTCTTCCGCAACATCCAGTGCTACAGTTCGAACCAAGGAGCTGGCTGAAGAAATTGACAACCTCTTGGGCAATCTGGTCCTTCTCCCGGATCCATTCACCATTGTCCTTCTGGATGCAGTTGATCTTGTTGACATTGACATGGCCCTTAACAGAATTGAAGAAGAAGGCAGAGCATTGGTCCCCCTCTTTCAACCATTGGATCCTACTTCGCTGCCTAGCATAGCTCTCCTTTCCTTTGCAAGCAAGATGGAGCCGATTAACACAAGCAATTTCCTTCTCCAGGATATCATTTCCGATGTTGCCCGCCGCGATAGAGGATTGCAAACCAGCAAGCTCAGATCGAAGCTGGGCAAGGTCACCATTGATAAGAGCGTTCTTGCGCCTACTAAGATCTCTCAAGGCAGATTTGACAAGTTTAAGCTTACTATAAAGTTTAAACATGGCATGACCACTAACCTGGGAGTTCCAAATGTTCTCAACCAAAGGGAAAAATTCTTCAAATTCAGTCCAGAAGTTGAAGAATTTAAAAGGAGACTTGAACCGGGGAAGAGAAATCCCAAGCTTAACCACAATCGGCGCGTGATCAGACAGCCCAAAGGGAAGGAACTCAGCAAACGATTGAGCAAAAGCATGAATCCACAAAGGGTTGACGAGAGCTCTGTCCAGCTTCCGCAAGATGTGCCCGTTCACTCTAGAGTTGTGCCACGTGAAGAGAGGGCCTCCAAATCTCAGATCATCCAAACCGGCTTCAAAGAGCACATCATTTAGATCATTCATAAAGCTGGGCCATTCACTGCTGCCTCCTTTCCTTTCATGTCTATAACGGATTGCATTAAAATCACCCAGAATAATCCATGGCAGATGAGAGAAGGACTTTGATTGGTCTTTCAAAATGGCCCAAAGCTGCTTCCTGGCCGTAGCATCAGAAGCTCCATAAACAAAAGAGGCAGCGAACTTAACACCACTATTCCGAATAGTAATAGAGAGGTGAATGATCTGATCATGCATGGAAACAACCTCAGCATGAAGGAGTTTTGGGTTCCACCAAATCCAAATCCTTCCGGAGCTAACACCGTCATAGCAATTAACACAATTCCAGCCTTTGATCAAGCAGGATTGAAATTTCTCTTTATTACATTCCTTGATCTTTGTCTCAAGAAGGGCGAGACAAGAGAGATTCTGGGAATGAACAAGATGATGGATCTCCGAGTGCTTTGAGGGATCATTTAAACCCCGAACATTCCAGGAGGAAAGCTGAATCATTTGGAGTTCATGGAGAGGTTCCCTCTGAAACAAGCCATCGGGGAACCCAAGGCAGCTGGAGCAACAATCGGATCGTCAAAAGCAACAATCGGATCGTCAAAAGCAACAATCGGATCGTCAAATGCTACAATCGGATCGTCAGATGTTACAATCGGATCGTCAAATTCAGCTATCGGATCGTCAAAAGCAGCAATCGGGTCGCCAGCTGTAATCGGATCGTCAGCTGCTAACGGGTGAACTGTAGCAGCCGAAGCCTCAGCAGCATTCGGATCGACAGCAAGAGAAATGGCCCAAGAAAGATGAGGATGCTGAACATTTGATGGAGGGAAGAGCTTAACCAATCCTTCCTTTTCATGACAAGGAGGATGGGAAGCAAGTTGAATCCAGATCACACCATCAAAACAGATAGCACAGATACATCCATGAAACAAGCTCATAAAAACCTTATCTTTGTTGCAAGCTTTAATATTTGATTCAAGGAGGGCTATACAGGTGAGAGATTGAGAAGGAACCAAGAAGCGGATTTCCGTATCTTTAGCAGGATCAATAAGACCCCGACTGACCCCAGAAGCTAGTTTAAACATTTGGAGTACAAGGAGGAGTTCCCCCTAGAGTGACTAGAGCTCCCGGACTTCATCTTTTCCTTCTTCTTCCTGCCCTGTTTTCTTTCCACTTCCCCCTAGAGTGACTTGGAGGAAAATTCTCAAGATGCGGGGTAGAGTGAAGGATTTCATCTCTGTTAAAGTGGGGAATGGCTCTAACACTTCTCTTTGGTTTGATTCTTGGAAACCTCAAGGCCCCATTTGCTCCTCTACTCACGCTAGAGTTATTATTGATTCGGGTCTTTCAAAGGATGCAAGGTTAGTGCTATTATTTCTTTTGGAACTTGGGAGTGGCCTGTTTCAATTCGGTTGAGCTGATCACTTTGAAAGAAGAGACCGCGCCCCTCTCCCCCTGACTGCAGCACCCACGATAGGGTTTTATGGGATGGATCTTCCGTTTTCTCCATTAAAAAGGTTTGGAATATCCTCCGATCTCCTTCCCTCTGTGTTGATTGGGCTCACTTACTTTGGTTTAAGCATCATATCCCGAGGCACTCCTTTTTATGGCTAGCTATTAGAGGTAGACTTCTACTCAGGACCGCCTGGTATCATTTGGTATTCTCAGTCATATGACTTGCTCATTATGCCAAGATCGAATTGAGNCTTTATTTTATGGCTAGCTATTAGAGGTAGACTTTCTACTCAGGACCGCCTGGTATCATTTGGTATTCTCAGTCATATGACTTGCTCATTATGCCAAGATCGAATTGAGGACCATGGTCATCTATTTTTTAGTTGCCCCTTCTCCTTTCGGGTTTGGCAGTCCATAGCTGGCAATGTAATCTATATCATTACCCTTCTTCTTTGGAGCGTCTGAGGCCGTGGCTCAGCAGAAACATTAATGGTGCAAATCTTCAATCCTCTCTTAGCAGGCTGGCTTTGGGAGCTTCTGTCTATTACATTTGGAATGAAAGGAACTCTCGCATGCATGGGCGGTTGCCTCTTAATGAGATCGGCATCGTTACCAAGATCATTGAATCAGTTAGGCTAAAGCTTGAGGGAGAAAAGTTTCCCAGGAATGCTACTAATCTACAGCTGCTAGATAGGTGGCAGCTACCCGCTTCCCTACTGGATTGATCTTGTCTTTCACTCGTTTTGAGCTCCTTTGTTAGATGCTTGGTTTCTTTGTGGGTTGGGTTACCATTACTGTGGGTATTCTCTTCCATTTGCTTGCTGCGTAACCCTTGGTGGATGTAATCCAAATGGGGGTTTCTTCGCATATTTTGATCCGGGGTATGCCCCGAGTACCTGTACTTATAACTTTTCACTTTCTTATTAATACATCTCACACATTTACCTTTCAAAAAAAAAAAAAAAAAAAAAAAAAAAAAAAAAATCCTGAAGCAACATTCATGATTGGAGTTGATTGAAAAGAGATCAAAGTTTGATCTAGGCTGATCATATATAATGTTTTAGATTGAAATTGATTCAGGTTTGATCTAAACTAATCATGGAGTGACACTCTAAATTGAACTCGATTCGGGTTTGATCTAACTTGATCTTGGAGCAATGCTCCTAATTTAACTTGATTCAGGTTCGATCATAGTTTGATTTAACTTGATCTCGAAGCAATGCTTCATATTATTATACTTAATTTGGGCTCCATCTTGGTTTAAACTAACCCGATCTTGAGCAACACTCTAAAATAGACTTGATTTAGGTTTGTTGTTTTATCAAACCGATTTTAGGGCAACGCTTTAGATTTGATCTGATCCGGTTTTAATATATGTTTGATCAACCCAATCTCAGTGCAACGCTCTTTTTTTTTTTTTTTTTTGAAAGTTAAAGGTGATTGTATTAAATAGAAAAATAAGTACAAGATAGCGGGATAAGGCCCGCAAACATACAAAGTGGAGAACATCCACCAAAAGGTTGAAGTAACCTAAGACCAAAATAAAGGATCAAGCAAGTCAAACAAAAGTGTTACATTGACCGGAGATGATTAACTCAAAAGAGAGGAGGGTAGTTGCCATCTATCAATCAACTGGAGATTAGCAGCATTTCTGGGAAAAGTTGCACCCTCCAACTTCAGCCTGACCAAGTCCATAATCTTAGAGATAATACTCTGTTCCTTTTGCGGCAAGCGCCCATGCTTGCGGGAGTTTCTTTCTAGCCATATGAAGTACAAAGCAGCACCCAAGGCAAGCCTACAAATAATAGAATGAAAAGAGACTCCTTTGATATTTCTACACAGCCACGGCCTCAGCCTTTCCCAAGAGAATGGGAAGTGCACTAAGCCACATTTCCTAGCATGGCTGACCAAATCCGTGCAGAGAAAGGACAGCTGAAAACAGATGATCGTGATCCTCCAACTGTGACGACATAAGTAGCAAGCCCGCTGACAAGAATACCATAAGAGATAAGACGGTCGTGGGTCGCAAGTCTACCTCTAATGGCAAGCCATAAAATGAAAGAATGCCTCGGAACATGATGCTTGAACCAGACTAAATGAGCCCAATCAACCGCTGGGAAGTATCCGGAGGATATTCCAAGCCCTCTTAATAGAGAACGCGGTAGAACCTTCCATATACCTTATCCGAACAGCTGCAATCAGGTAAAGGCAGTGAACCAGTTTCAGATTTCAAGATGATAAGCTCAAGTGAATTCGCTGCCGGCCACCTCCAATTTCCAGCATATATGATGGCACTAACCTTAGCATCTTTGGAAAGGCCCGAGTCGGTGATAACTCTAGCATGAGAAGAAGAGCAAATAGATCCTTGACGTCTCCATGAATCGAACCAAAGGGAGGTGCTATCGCCATTCCCCACCTTGACAGAAATGAAATTCCTCACTCTATCCCGAATCTTAAGAATTTTCCTCCAAGTCCAGGAGCAATACCAAGGGACCTTAGCCACCCAAAAATGTTCTTTATGCAGAAGATTTAGCTTAACCCAGGCAGCCCATAAGGATTTAGAGCAAGGGTTGCATAGAGACCAAATGTGCCGAGCCATTGAAGCTGCATTCCAATCCCGGATCTTCTTTATACCCAAACCCCCTTCCTCCTTTGGAGTGGTGATGGTAGACCAAGAAACTTTAGCTCCATGCCGGTTCAAGGAAACACCGTTCCATAAGAAAGCCGAAAGAATGCTTTCAATGTCTTTAATGATTTTAACTGGAAGAATGAAGTGAGCACTCCAAAAGGACTGAATACTAAATATTACCGATTGGATGAGTTGCAATCTGCCCGCGTAGGAGAGGAAACGATTAGTCCAAACTTTGATCCTCCTTAAAATACGATCAACCAAAGAGTGACAATCAGAAGCTTTGAGTTTTGTGGTAATAAGAGGGACACCAAGATATCTAATTGGAAAAGAGCCAAGAGAAAAACCCATCAAGTCAGTAATATCATTCTGGAGATGAACCGAGACACCGATAAGAAGGTGGTGCTTTTGGAGTGATTTGGAGAAAGGCCGGAGAGAGAGGAGAATGTGTCAAGGGCATCCTTCACCACATTTATAGATGATAAGCTCAGTGCAACGCTCTCGATTAAACTTGATTTGGGTATTATTATTATTTCATCGAGCCTACCCTAATCTTGGAGCAACACTCAAAATTGGACTTGATCAATGTTTGATCTAACCTGATCATGCGCATCACTCCATATTGAACTTGATTCATCTTAGAGCAATCCAACCCGACCTTAGAGAAATGCTCCATATCAAACTTTATTTGGGTTTGACCTAAGTTTGATCCAACCTTATCTTGGAACAATGCATTTAAATTGCATTTGATTCATATTTGATTTGAGTCTGAACCAAATCAATCTTGGAGGAATGCAACAACATATTTCACTTAATTCGATCGAGATTGATATAAGTTTGATCCAATACGATCTTTGAGGAATGCTCTACGTTGGACTTGATTTGGGTTTTGATCTTGCTTTGATCAAGCTCGATCTAAGATCAAGGCTTGATATTGAACTTAATTCCGATTTGATCAAAGTATAGACGAATCCGATCCTAGAGAAATGTTACATATTTGATTTGTTCCGGGTTTGATTTGAGTTTAATCCACCCTTAAATTGAACTTGATTGGGGTTTGATCGAAGTTTGATTGAATTCGATCAAATAATAGAATCCAGATTGGACTTGATTCGGGTTTGATATAAGTTTGATCAACTCTATCCTCGAGCAACGCTCTCGATTTGACTTGATTTGGGTTTGATCTATATTAATCCAAAACCTTTTCCTGGAGCAGTGCTGCGAATTAGACTTGATTCATGTGGATCAACTAATTTGATCTAACCTGGTCTTGTTGCAATGCATTGGATTGGACTTATTTTTGGAATTTGATCTAAGTTTGGCTCGACCCGATCTTGGAGCATCACTTCCAATTGGACTTGACTCATGTTTGATCTAAGTTTGATCCAATCCGAACATAGAGCAACATTCCAAATTCAAATTGATTTAGCCTTGATTTGGCCAGATCTTGTAGCAACGGTCCAGATTGAACTTCATTTAGCTTGATGTAGGTTAGATCTAGTCCAATCATGGAGTAATGCTTCGATTGAACTTGATTTTAGTTTGATTTAAAGCAATGCTCTAGATCAAACTTGATTCGGGTTTGATTTAAGTTTCATTAACCCAATCTTGAAGCAACATTCATGATTAGATTTTTTGAAAGTTAAAGGTGATTTGTATTAAAAGAAAATTATAGGTACAGAAGAGCGAGAAAGAGCCCGCAAGCATACAATCAAGGGAAAACATCCACCCAAAGGCTGAAATAACCTAAAGCCAAATAAAGCAGACCAACCCAGTCAAACAATAAGAATACAACAGGCCGTACAGGATTAACTCAAAAGAGAGGAGGGTAGTTGCCATCTAGCAATCAACTGGAGATTTGCCGCAGTTCGGGAAAAGTAGCACCCTCCAACTTCAGCCTGATCGAGTCCATAATCTTAGAGACAATACTGTGTTCCTTTAGAAGCAAACGGCCATGCTTGCGGGAGTTTCTTTCCAACCATATGAAGTACAAAGCAGCACCCAAGGCAAGCCTACTAACAATAGAATAAAGGAGGCTCCTTTAATATTTCTGGAAAGCCACGGCCGCAGACTCTCCCAAGAAGATGGGAAGTGGGCTAAACCACATTTCCCAGCAACGGTAGTCCAAACCCGTGAAGAGAAAGGGCAAGCTGAAAAACAGATGATCGTGATCCTCCAATCCGTGTCGACATAAATAGCAAGCTGTCTGACACTGCAAACCATAAGAGATAATACGATCCTGGGTAGCAAGTCTACCTCTAATGGCTAGCCATAAAATGAAAGAATGCCTTGGTACATGATGCTTAAACCAGACTAAATGAGCCCAATCAACACGTTGGGAAGGAACCGGAGGATATTCCAAGCTCTCTTAATAGAGAACGCAGTAGAACCTTCCCATAAAACCTTATCCGAACAGCTGCCATCAGGTAAAGGAAGAGAACCGGATTCAGATTTCAAGTGATAAGCTCAAGGGAATTCGCAGCAGGCCACCTCCAATTTCCAGCATAAATGATGGCACTAACCTTTGCATCTTTGGAAAGACCCGAGTCGGTAATAACTCTAGCATGAGATGAGGAGCAAATAGGTCCTTGAGGTCTCCAGAATCAAACCAAAGGGAGGTGCTATCGCCATTGCCACCTAACAGAGATGAAATTTCTCACTCTATCCCGAATCTTAAGAATTTTCCTCCAAGTCCAAGAGCAATCCATGGGACTTTTACCACCCAAAAGTGTTCTTTATGCAGAAGATTTAGCTTAACCCAGGCAGCCCATAAGGAATTAGAGCAAGGTTACATAGAGACCAAATGTGCCGAGCCATTGAGGCTGCATTCCAATCCCGGATCTTCTTGATACCCAAACCTCCTTCCTCCTTGGAGTAGAGTGATCAGACCAAGATACTTTAGCTCCATAACGGTTCAAGGAAACACCGGTCCATAAGAAAGCCGAAAGAATACTTTCAATAGCTTTAGTGATTTTAACTGGAAGAATGAAGTGAGCACTCCAAAAGGACTGATACTAAAGAGAACCGATTGGATGAGTTGTAATCTGCCAGCATAGGAGAGGAAACGATTAGTCCAAACTTTAATCCTCCTTAGAATACGGTCAACCAAAGAAAGACAATCAGAGCTTGAGTTTTGTGGAGATGAGAGGGACACCCAGATATCTAATTGGAAGAGAGCCAAGAGAGAAACCCAGCAAGTCAGTAATATCCTGCTGGAGTTGAACCGAGACACCCGAGATGAAGACAGAGCTTTTGGATTGATTTAGGAGTAAGACCGGAAAGAGAGGAGAAGGTATCAAGGGCATCCTTCACCACATTTATAGAGTTCAAATCTCCACGGCAAAAAACCATCAATCATCAGCAAAACATAAATGTGAAGTCTTTGATTTCCGGCATCTCCAATGAAATCTGAAAGAGGGGGAGGCACGGATTTTCGATCAAGATCCTAGAGAAGATTCCATGCAAATAACAAAAGATAAGGAGAGATAGGGTCTCCTTGCGAAGGCCTTTTTTCCCATCAAAGAAACCATTGAGTTCCCATTAATAGCCACTGAATACCTTGCAGTGGAAAACACAGGACCGAATCCAGCCAATAAATAAAGGAGGAAAGCCAAGAAGCTGCAGAGTATCCCAAAGGAAGTCCCATCGAACCGAATCAAAAGCCTTCATAATATCAATCTTTAAAGCACATTTAGGGGTGGATGAAGGAAGATGATAACCACGGACCAGCTCCTGAGCCAATAGGATGTTATCCCCAATAAGCCTTCCATGCACAAAAGCAGATTGTGCGTCATTTATAAATGTAGGGAGGATTTGCTTCAATCGGCTGGCAAGAAGTTTGGTGATACATTTGTACACAGTGTTGCAGCATGATATCGGTCGGAAGTCCTTTAATTTTGAAGCATTTGGACCTTAGGAATGAGAGCAATAGTTGTGCAGTTGACCTCCTTGAGAAGAAGGCCATTGGAGAAGAAATCCTTAATAGCGGCAGTAATATCAGCTCCAACAATGTGCCAGGTCTTTTGGAAGAAGAAAGCATTGAATCCGTCAGGGCCTGGAGCTTTGTTAGGATGTAAGTCAAACATAGCACCCTTTATTTCTTCATCAGTGAAAGCACAGGTTAAAAACCTTCTTTGATCATTAGAGAGAGCGCAATCCACTCCAAGTCCACGAGCAATGCCAAGGAACTTTAGCCACCCAGAATTGATCTTTATGCAGAAGGTTCATCTTAACCCAAGTGGCCCATAGAGACTTGGAGCAAGGCTTGCAGAGTAACCAAATATAGCGGGTCATAGACTTGGAGGAAAATTCTCAAGCTTAGGGAAAGAGTGAAGGGCTTCATCTCTATCAAAGTGGGGAATGGTGAGAATACCTCTCTTTGGTTTGACTCTTGGAGACCTCTTGGTCCTATTTGTTCTTCCCCCAATGCTAGAGTTATTTTGGATTCGGGTCTATCCAAGGATGCTAAAGTCAGTGCCATCCTCTATGATGGATTCTGGAGATGGCCTGTTGCTAATTCCTTTGATCTGATTACTTTGAAAGATGATGCTCGATCTCTCCCTCTGCCTGATTGCAGCCACCTAGATCAAGCTCTCTGGAATGGATCTTGTGATTTCTCTATTAAAAAGGTTTGGAATTGCCTTCGCACCTCTTCTCAGCCGGTTGCCTGGGCTCATCTTCTTGGTTTAAGCATCATGTTCCTCGTCATTCCTTCATCTCATGGTTAGCTTTTAGAGGACGGCTCTCTACACAGGACCGCCTTCAATCTTTTGGTATTCACTGTCTCTCTTCATGTATTCTATGTCAAGGCACTACTGAGGACCATAACCATCTGTTTTTTAACTGCTCTTTCTCCTATCGGATCTGGACTTCCATTGCCGGTAAGTGCGCCTTGAGGTATTATTCTTCTTCCTTAGGGCAGTTAAGGCAGTGGCTTTGCAGAAGCATCAAAGGTTCCTCTCTCCACTCCACCATCTGCAGACTTGCTCTGGGAGCTTCTTTGTACTTCATTTGGCATGAAAGGAACTCTCGCAGTCATGGGAATCGACCTCTTAATGAAGTTGGTGTTATCTCTAAGATTATGGAGTCGGTTAGAATGAGCCTGGATGGCGCAACTTTTCCTGGTAACGCTGCTAATCTACACCTGATCAGATGCTGGCAACTCTCTCCTTCGCTTCTGCGATAACTTCCTCGTTTTCTACTGATTTAGTTCCACTTTTCGGATGTATCCTTTGTATGGTGTCCTCTTGGCAGGGGCTTTAGATCATTTTCGGGGAATGTTATCCCCCAGTTGCTTTCTGTTTCCTTTGGGGTTCGCCCCGTGATCTTGTACCTACTTTCTCTTTTCCATTAGCAATACATCTTACACTTTAACTTTCAAAAAAAAAAAAAAAGAGAGCGCAATCCACATACTTAGCAAGAACATCATCTCCATCATATTTAGTGCCACATCTCGTACCAAGAAGATGAGTGTAGAATCCAACGACCTCCTGAGCAATCTGATCCTTCTCACGAAACCATTCTCCATTTTCATTTTGGATACAGAGAATCTTATTAAGGTTATTTCTCCCTTTAATAGAATTGAAGAAGAAGGAGGTACAATGATCTCCACTTTCAGCCATTGGACTCTGCTTCTCTGCCTAGCGTAGCTCTCTTTTCCATTCAGAGCCATACACAGTCTCTTAGCACAGTCCTTTTCCTTCTCAAGGATTTCCATGCCTTGATGCCCTGCAGCAATAGTAGATTGGATGCCATCAAGCTCGGAACGAAGAGAGGTGAGATCACCATTGATTATTGCATTCTTGCTCCTACTCAGATTTCAATGCAGCTTTAACAAGTTTAAGCTTCTTGTAAACTCTGAACATAGAGTGGCCAACAACAGGGGTGCTCCAAATCTTGTCAATTAACGGATTGAAATCATCAAATTTAGCCCAGAAATTGAAGAATTTGAAAGGACATTTATAAAGGGGATGATTAATCCCGAGATTAACTACCACAGGAGAGTGATCAGATAGCCCGAAAGGAAGAAATTCTGCATAAGATTGAGCAAAAGATTGATGCCACTGAGAGTTTACAATTGCTCTATCCAACTTCCTAAGGATAAGCCCAGTCGATCTAGAGTTGTGCCAGGTGAAAAGGCCACCACTGAACCGTAGATCTTCCAGCCCGGCTTCAAACAATGTATCGTTTAATTCATCCATGTAGCTAGGCCACTCAAGACTGCCTCCTTTCCTTTCATGACGAAATCTAATGGCATTAAAATCCCCCATAACAATCCACGGCAGTTGGGAAAAGGAAACTGCTTGCTTCTTCAAGTTAGTCCAAAGCTGTCTTCTAGCAATGACATCATTAAAACATAGACAAAGGAGGCAGCAATTTTAACTCCAGATCTTAGAATAGTGAGAGAAAGATGGATAACCTGGTCATGTTTGGAGACAGCAACAGCCTGAAGAATGTTTGGATCCCACCAAATCCAGATCCTGCCGGATCCAGAACCATCATAAAGTTTTCACAGTGCCAGCCGTTGATCAAGCTCATTTGGATCGTATCTTTATTGAAAGCATTAATCTTAGTTTCTAGGAGAGCTATACAAGAAAGCCTTTGAGAATGAACCAAGTGACGAACCTCCGATTGCTTTGAGGGATCATTTAGACCCCGAATATTCCATGAAGCAAACTTAATCATTTGGGATTCTGGTAGAGCTTCCCTCTGGACTTGCCAGAGCAACCAATCTTCTTCTTGTCCTTTTTCTTCCTACCTAGCTTTCCTTCAACTTCATCAATCATAATGAGCCTCCTAGCCAAGAGAGGAGTGCTAGATGAAGACGAGGATGGGGACGAGACCTCATTACCAACAATGGAGGGGGGTGGCAATGCAGAGAGGGAGGAGTCCACGACAGGGGAAACAGAGGAAATGGCTTTCGGGACAATCAATTGATTCGGATCGTCAAATTTCGGATCACCAGCTCCTGTATCAATCGGATCTTCATCAGCATCTAACGGGTCACCAGCTACATCGCCAGTCGGATCCTCAACAGCAAACGGATCCCCGACTGTACTAATCGGATCAACAAGTCTTGAATCCTTCGGATCGTCAGCTTCTGCAATCGGATCGTCAGCTAATAGAACGGCCCGGCCTTCAAGCGAACTAAGGGCAGCAAAACTGTTGACAGATCTGCACAAATCACGCGCTGGAGAAGGAATCCTTGGGGATGCCATGGATCTATGTCCAACCTGAGCCATAGAAGGAACATTCTGAACCTTGGGAGGAGAGGATACATCCGAACGATGGTTTCCCACAGGCTGACAATCTCCATCTGAAGCAGAATTTGGATTAAGTTTAGAGGATTTGGGAATCCATACTTGATGACTGATCTTCTTGCAGTAAGAAGGAGGATGGCCAAATTCCTTACACACGGAGCACCTCTTTGGAATCCAATTATACTCAATTTTGATCCCAGAAATGCTGCCGTCTTCCAATTCTAAATCAAAAGCCTTAGGGAGGGAAGCATCTATGTCAATCTCAATGCATATACGGGCGTAGCTTAAACGCCTTAGTGAGGATGTCATCTTATCTGCATGCAGAGGCTTCCCAACCATGCTAGCAATGTAACTGAGGCCTTCCTCCGTCCAATACTCCAACGGCACATTATAGAAGTGAGCCCAAACAGGAACTTTCATACAGCCCTCCTTTGAGAGATTCATACACGGAGACCAACGCTTTAGAAAGATTGGTCTGCCTCCAAAATACCAAGGACCCCCTTCCAAAGCTTCAGCAACTCTAACTGGATCAGAGAATTTGAAAAAGAAGAATCCATTTCCATTGCACAGAACATCTGTAAGTTAAATCTGGGGATTAAGAAGGTTCGGGACTGGAATGCTGCCTCCCTGTCTAGACTCATTTGGTTATTATGTCAACCAAGTCCTACCTCCTTATGGGCTGCATGGGTGAAGTTAAATCTGCTGCACAAGGAACAATTCTGGGTGGCAAAGGTTCCATGGAGCTGCTCTTGGACTTGGAGGAAAATCCTCAAGATGCGGGGAAGAGTGAAGAGTTTCATCTCTGTTGACGTGGGGAATGGCGATAATTCCTCCCTATGGTTTGACTCTTGGAGACCCCAGGGTCCTATATGTTCCTCTCCCCACGCTAGAGTTATTACTGACTCGGGTCTTTCCATTGATGCAAAGGTTAGTGCTATTATCTCTTCTGGAACCTGGAGGTGGCCTGCTGCGAATTCTATTGATTTGGTCACTCTGAAAGGCGAATCCTGTTCACTTCCTCCTCCTGATTGCAGTCGTCAGGATAAGATTTTATGGGATGGGTCTCCCGGATTCTCTATAAAAAGAGTTTGGAATTCTCTCCGGACTCCTTCCCAGCGGGTCTACTGGGCTCATTTGGTTTGGTTTAAGCTTCATGTTCCTAGGCACTCTTCATCTTATGGTTAGCTATTAAAGGTAGACTCACTACTCAGGATCGTCTGCTATCTTTTGGCATTCTCGGTCACATGACTTGCTCCCTATGTCAAGGTCATTCTGAGGACCATGGTCATCTGTTTTTAGCTGCCCCTTTTCTGCTCGGGTTTGGCAGTCCATTGCGTCTATATGTGGTCTAGCGCACTATCCTTCTACTTGGGAGAGACTGAAGCCGTGGATTAGTAGGAAACTCAAAGGGTCTTCTCTCCTATCCTGTGTCAGCAGACTTGCCTTTGGAGCTACTGTGTATTTCATTTGGAATGAAAGGAACTATCGCATGCATGGGCGACCTCCTCTCACCGAAAAAGGTATTGTTATAAAGATTATGGATTCGGTCAGGCTAAAGCTGGAAGGTGCAAAGTTCCCCAGGAATACTGCAAATCTCCAATTGATGGATAGGTGGCAGTTATCCCCTTCTCTCCTGTGCTGATCTCTTTTCGGTGCTCATCTACTGAGTTATTTTGTTAGGTTCTGGATGTAATCCGGGCTGATTTACTTTTGAGGTGTTACCTCTTGCTGGACGTATTCCTTTGGTTTTTTTTTGAGGTCTGACTTTCTTTTGAGGTCTACCTCTCTTCGGGTTTTGTCCCGATCTTATGTACCAATTATAGCTAATCAATACAATTCACCCCATTTAACTTTCAAAAAAAAAAATCTGTAAGCCCAGACTTCCCCCAATGCCTCTGAGCACACGCTTGAACCAAGGAGAAAGGCAGCTTGTCCAGGAAAAATCCCACTATTGTATTTTGCCAGATAGAAACTCCCTTACGTGCCACTGAAGCAGGGAGGTTAATCCTAACATTGCCCTCAATATCTGAAATCATCGGCTTAATGTAAGCAAGCTCCATAGCAGCAGGACAATCGTTGACAAGCGAAGCCCAGGAAGAATGATCACGAACTGGACCCGCTGCAGTCCCAAGAACAGGGGAAGAAGAACCCTTCGGGAGAGGAACAGGGGAAGCCGCAGTGACATCAGCAATTGGAGATGGGCGCGATGGATTTGAAACTAGAGCCAGAAGACGATTTTGAAATTCGGCAGCGTTAATTAGAGGCGGGAAGCACTGGCCTCTAAAATCCAAATCAGAAGCAACCTGCTGCGAATTTGAAAAGGCCCCAGAAGGAGGGACTGAAGTAGACAACAAGCGTACCGGATGTGATAGCTTGGAAGGATGGACCGGGTAAAGGGATGATACCTGGTACAGCCGAGAGCAAGGAGAAGAAACGAGCCCAGGCTTCTGCACTAAATCGGGCAAGGAGGAACCAGCACCGAGATCATGAAGTGCACAGTTCTCCAAATCAGCAACAACAGAGCAAAGCTGGAAGACTCAACATAATCCTCTACCTTTTTTTTTTTTGAAAAGTGAAGTATGAAATTTATAAGTAAAGGAGAGTTAAGTACAAGAAAAGGGGCATACCCCGATAAGACAAGTAAGAACAGTAGAGACCTAAAACAACAGGTAAAGACATCTCACACGAGATGAAAGCACAATCGTGATGGAGTCACGGTAGAAATCATAAACAAAGGGCATCAGCTCGAGATTGAGGAAGGGAGTTGCCATTTTCAATCAATCTTTGATGACCCTCCTTCCTGGGAAATTTTGCACCATCCAAACTCGTCCTAACAGAGTCCATAATCTTTGAAAGGATCCCAGCTTCATTAAGAGGTCTTTGGCCATGCTTGCGAGAGTTCCTTTCAAACCAAATGAGGTACAAAGAAGCTCCCAAAGCTAGTCTGCAAATAATTGAATGAAGGGATTTGCCTTTGATATTCCTGCAGAGCCATGGTCTCAAGAGCTCCCAAGATGAAGGATAATGCTCAAAATCGCACAAACTGGCAATAGAAGACCAGATCCGAAAGGAAAAAGGGCAGCTGAAAAATAGATGGCTATGATCCTCTGGATGGTCTTGGCATAGAAAGCAGGATAAGGAGAGATGACCTTGAACACCAAAGGAATGGAGACGATCTTGAGTAGAGAGTCTACCTTTGATAGCAAGCCATAAAATAAATGAGTGCCTAGGCACATGATGAGGAAACCAAAGAAGATGCGCCCAGTCCACACGGCCGCTCGGAGTCCGGATGCAATTCCAAACACCCTTAATAGAGAAGGCTGGGGAACCGTTCCAAAGAATCTTGTCCTGATGGCTGCAATCAGGGGGATCAAGGGATCTAGAGTCTTCCTTCAAAGCTATCAGCTCAATAGAATTAGCTACCGGCCATCTCCATGAGCCGCCAAAATAATGTCACTAACCTTTGCATTTATCCCAAGTCCGGAGTCGGAAATGACTCTAGCATGTGAGGAGGAACAAATAGGGCCAAGAGGCCTCCAAGAATCAAACCAAAGGGAAGTATCTCCACCATTCCCTACATTGACGGAGATGAAAGCCCTGATTCTGTCCCGAAGCTTTAGGATTTTCCTCCAGGTCCAAGAGCAGTTCCAAGGAACTTTTGCCACCCAAAAGTGGTCTTTATGCAGCAGATTCCTCTTGACCCAAGCAGCCCACAGGGAATTAGAGCAGGGCTGACAAAGAAGCCAAATATAACGGGTCATGGAGGCATTGTTCCAATCACGAATCTTTTTGATTCCCAATCCTCCTTCGGGTTTCGGACAAGAGATATCACTCCAAGCTACTTTAGCACCAGAATGACTTAAGGAAGTACCTTTCCATAAGAAAGCAGAGAGAATACCTTCTATATCTTTGGTGACTTTGACTGGTAGAATAAAGTGGGAGCTCCAAAAAGTCTGGATACTGAATATAATTGATTGAATAAGTTGAAGCCTTCCAGCATAGGAGAGGAAGCGATTAGTCCAGAGCTTGATCCTCTTCAATATACGATCCACCAAGGCTTGACAGTCCAAAGCTTTGAGCTTCGAGGAGATGAGAGGAACCCCCAAATATCTAATAGGAAATGAACCCATATTGTATCCTATGAAGTTTGCAAGATCATGTTGCGAGGAAGCAGTCATACCCGAGACAAAGATGGAACATTTAGAGCTGTTTGGGGTTAAGCCCGATAGAGAGGAGAAGGTATCAAGGGCATTCTTCACCACTTGGACAGAATTAAGATCCCCCCGACAGAAAACCAGCAGGTCATCCGCAAAGCAAAGATGAGATAAATTTGATTTCCGGCATCTCCAATGAAATTTGAAAGTGGTGGAAGCTTGGATTTTAAACTCAAGAATCCTAGAGAAGACATCCATGCAAATGACAAATAAATAAGGTGAGATAGGATCACCTTGACGGAGGCCTTTCTTCCCTTCAAAGAAACCGTTGAGTTCCCCATTAATAGAAATAGAGTACTTGGCAGAGGTGACACACGCCTTGATCCAGCCGATAAAGATCGTAGGGAATCCAAGATGCAGAAGGGTATCCCAAAGGAAGTCCCACCGGACTGAATCAAAAGCCTTCATAAGATCAATTTTGAGAGTACAATTTGGGGTTGACGAAGGGAGATGATATCCACGAACTAGCTCCTGGGCCATAAGAATGTTGTCCCCAATATGTCTATCTTGGACAAAGGCAGATTGGGCGTTGTTGATAATAGACGGAAGAACTGCTTTAAGACGACTAGCAAGGAGCTTTGAAATACATTTGTAGATAGAATTGCAGCATGAAATAGGTCTAAAGTCCTTTAATTTAGAGGCATTAGGAACTTTAGGGATGAGAGCCACAATGGTGCAATTTGCTTCCTTGAGGAGAATCCCATTAGAGAAGAAATCCTTAATAGCTTTTGAGATATCAGCTCCCACAATATGCCAAGTCCGATGGAAGAAGTAAGCATTAAAACCGTCCGGACCAGGTGATTTATTTGGGTGGAGACTGAAGAAAGCAGATTTGATTTCATCTTCGGAGAAGTCGCAGCTTAACATAGAAGCTTGTTCAGGAGATAGGATCCGTTCTTTGAAGAAACAGGACATAATGCTGCCATCATAAGTAGATTTGCAATCCGAGCCGAGGAGCAACTTATAGAAATGAACTACCTCACGAGAGATCTGATCCTTATCCCTGATCCAATCCCCATTATCCTTCTGAATAGACAGAATTTTGTTCACATTGGATCTACCCTTGATAGAGTTGAGAAAAAAACTGAATTGTGATCTCCTTCTTTCAGCCACTGAATGCGACTACGCTGCCTAGCGTAGCATTCTTTCCCTCTAGAGACATGCGACAGTCTCTTGGCACAATCAATTGCCTTCTCCAGCAGATGAACATCATTATTCCCAGACGCAATTGAAGCTTGCAGATCGGCAAGCTCGGTGCGAATGAGAATTAGATCGCCATTTATTAACTTGTTCTTAGTCTGGCTCAGAGCTTTCAAGGCCGTCTTCACAAGTTTGAGCTTCTTATAAACTCTGAACATAGAATATCCAGCAACCGGAGTAGCCCAGATTTCCTCAATTAACGGAAGGAATTCATCAAATTCAGTCCAAAAGTTAAAGAATTTAAAAGGCGATTTGTAAAGAGGCAAACTAACTCCAAGATTGACCACGGCAGGGGAGTGATCCGAAAGACCATATGGGAGAAATTCAGCACTAGAATGAGAGAAGACGTTGAACCAAGAAGGGTTGACAATCGCCCTGTCCAATTTCCGGAGGATGTGGCCCTGGGTTCTGGAGTTGTGCCAAGTAAAGAAACAACCACCGTAACGAAGATCGTCCAATCCAGCAGATAACAGAGCATCATTGAATTCCTCCATGAAACCAGGCCAGTCAGAAGAGCCACCTTTGCGTTCATGGCGGTAACGGATGGCATTGAAATCACCCATGACAAGCCAAGGAATCTGGGCAAAGATTGTAGCTTGATGCTTCAAAATATCCCACAGATGTCTTCTTGCTGTCAGAACATTGGAGCCGTAGGCAAAGGAGACAGCAAATTTATCATTGGAACCAAGAATGGTGATATGAAGATGGAAGATCTGGTCGTGAAGGGAAACTACATCTGCACGAAGCTTGTTAGGGAAACATAATCCTCTACCAACTCTTTTTTTTTTTTTTTTTTTTTTTTTTTTTTTTTTGAAAGTTAAAAGGGTGAATTGTATTGATTAGCTGTAATAGGTACAAAAGATCGGGACAAAGCCCGAGGAGAGGTAGAGACCTCAAAGAAGTCAGACCTCAAAGAAAACGAAGGAATACATCCAGCAAGAGGTAGAGACCTCAAAAGTAATCAGACCGGATTACATCCAGAACCTAACAACAGAACTCATAAGATGAGCTACGAAGGTAAATCATCAGCAATAATCTAATGAGGGAGAGAGAGGTGCCAACGATAAATCAGCTGGCGATTAAGATTCGTTTCCGGGATCTGAGCTCCATCCAGACTCATTCTGACCGACTCCTTTATCTTTGAAATAATCCCTGCTTCATTAATAAGTAATTGCCCATGCTTGCGGGAATTCCTTTCATACCAATGAAGTAGACTGAGGCTCCCACTGCCAATCTGCAGATAAGGAGTGAAGAGATGATCCTTTGGTGATTTAGAGAGCCAAGGTCTCAAAAGCTCCCAAGAAGAAGGGTAGTGCTCCAAGCCACATATAAGAGCAATTGAGGTCCAAATCCGGGTGGAATATGGGCAGTTGAAAAACAATGATTATGATCCTCCAAATGGCTTGGCACAGTAAACAAGAGGATTGACTATGAATCCCGAAAGAAAGAAGTCGGTCTTGGGTGGAAAGTCTACCTTTAATAGCAAGCCACAGAGTGAAGGAATGCCTAGGCACATGGTGAGAAAACCAGACAAGATGAGCCCAATCCACTCGCTGGGAAGAAGACCGGATACGATTCCATACACCTTTAATGGAGAAGATCGGTGAACCATCCCAAGAGTGTTATCCTGAAGACTGCAATCGGGGAGGGGATGAGATGAAGATGCCTCTTTCAAAGCAATCAGCTCCACAGAGTTTGCAACCGGCCATCTCCACCCCCTACTGAAAGGATGGCGCTGACCTTAGCATCTTTCCCAAGACCTGAATCAGATATAACTCTAGCATTTGAGGAAGAACAAATAGGTCCAAGGGGTCTCCAAGAATCAAACCAAAGCGAGGTATCTTCACCATTCCCAACTTTAACAGAGATGAAAGCCTTCACACTATCTCTAAGCTTTAGAATTTTCCTCCAGGTCCATGAGCAATTCCAAGGCACTTTGGCCACCCAGAAGTGGTCTTTATGAAGCAGGTTCCTCTACCAACTCATAACTCAAAGCAAGAGCGATGGGATCTTCAAGGTGCCGGGGGAGGATACTCCATCACCAAAGGGAGAGAGCGCATCAATCGCTCGACAAGAACCTCCATCACCAATAAGAGAAGAAGACGGCGGAACATTAACTAGAATAGAGATGGATGAGGAATCCAAAGAAACCTCATCCAGGGCTATACAAAAGGATCCCCTTAGAACCAGAAGCCGAAGCAGACCCACCTCCACACGAAGAAGGCAAGCCGGGAAGACCCGCCATGCCCTGATTAGACCCAGATCAACGATCAATTTTAACAACAAGCTTAAAAAAACAATATTGATAGTCTCCCATAGGACCAGCAAGCAAACCAGAATAACAGAGTAGAAGGAACAGAGCAAGAGAGCTTCTCTCTCTAGAAACCCAGAGCTTCTCTCTCTAGAAACCCAGAGCTTCTCTCTGAAACCAACATTCATATTATAGTTCGTTGATTGAAAAGAGATCAAAGTTCGATCTAGGCTGATCATATTATAATGTTTTAGATTGAAATTGATTCGGGTTTGATCTTATTTGATCTAAACTAATCATGGAGTGACACTCTAAATTGAACTCGATTCGGGTTTGATCTAACTTGATCTTGGAACAATGCTCCTAATTTAACTTGATTCAGGTTCGATCATAGTTTGATCTAACTTGATCTCGAAGCAATGCTTCATATTATACTTAATTTGGGCTCCATCTTGGTTTAAACTAACCCGATCTTGAAGCAACACTCTAAAATAGACTTGATTTAGGTTTGTTGTTTTATCAAACCCGATTTTAGGGCAACGCTTTAGATTTGATCTGATTCGGTTTTAATCTAGTTTGATCAAACCCAATCTTAGTGCAATGCTCTCGATTAAACTTGATTTGGGTATTATCTTTATTTCATCGAGCCTACCTAATCTTGGAGCAACACTCAAAATTGGACTTGATTAATGTTTGATCTAACCTGATCATGCAGCATCACTCATATTGAACTTGATTCATCTTAGAGCAATCCAACCCGACCTTAGAGAAATGCTCCATATCGAACTTTATTTGGGTTTGACCTAAGTTTGATCCGACCTTATCTTGGAACATGCATTAAATTGCATTTGATTCATATTTGATTTGAGTCTGAACCAAATCAATCTTGGAGGAATGCAACATATTTCACTTAATTCGAGATTGATATAAGTTTGATCCAATACGATCTTTGAGGAATGCTCTACATTGGACTTGATTTGGGTTTTGATCTTGCTTTGATCAAGCTCGATCTAAGATCAAGGCTCGATATTGAACTTAATTCCGATTTGATCAAAGTTTAGTCGAATCCGATCTTAGAGCAATGTTACATATTTGATTTGTTCCAGGTTTGATTTGAGTTTAATCCACCCTTATCTTAGAGCAATGCTTTAAATTGAACTTGATTGGGGTTTGATCGAAGTTTGATTGAATTCGATCTAACAATAGAATCCAGATTGGACTTGATTCGGGTTTGATATAAGTTTGATCCAACTCGATCCTCGAGCAACGCTCTCGATTTGACTTGATTTGGGTTTGATCTATATTAATCCAACCTTTTCTTAGAGCAATGCTGCAAATTAGACTTGATTCATGTGGATCTAATTTGATCTAACCTGGTCTTGTTGCAATGCTTTGGATTGGACTTATTTTGGAATTTGATCTAAGTTTGGCTCGACCCGATCTTGGAGCATCACTTCCAATTGGACTTGACTCAGGTTTGATCTAAGTTTGATCCAATCCGAACTTAGAGCAACATTCCAAATTCAAATTGATTTAGCCTTGATTTGGCCCGATCTTGTAGCAACGCTCCAGATTGAACTTCATTTAGCTTGATGTAGGTTAGATCTAGTCCAATCATGGAGTAATGCTTCGATTGAACTTGATTTTAGTTTGATTTAAAGCAATGCTCTAGATCGAACTTGATTCGGGTTTGATTTAAGTTTCATTAACCCAATCCTGAAGCAACATTCATGATTGGAGTTGATTGAAAAGAGATCAAAGTTTGATCTAGGCTGATCATATTATAATGTTTTAGATTGAAATTGATTCGGGGTTTGATCTAAACTAATCATGGAGTGACACTCTAAATTGAACTCGATTCGGGTTTGATCTAACTTGATCTTGGAACAATGCTCCTAATTTAACTTGATTCAGGTTCGATCATAGTTTGATCTAACTTGATCTCGAAGCAATGCTTCATATTTATACTTAATTTGGGCTCCATCTTGGTTTAAACTAACCCGATCTTGAAGCAACACTCTAAAATAGACTTGATTTAGGTTTGTTGTTTTATCAAACCCGATTTTAGGGCAACGCTTTAGATTTGATCTGATTCGGTTTTAATCTAGTTTGATCAAACCCAATCTAGTGCAACGCTCTCGATTAAACTTGATTTGGGTATTATTTTATTTCATCGAGCCTACCTAATCTTGGAGCAACACTCAAAATTGGACTTGATAATGTTTGATCTAACCTGATCATGCAGCATCACTCCATATTGAACTTGATTCATCTTAGAGCAATCCAACCCGACCTTAGAGAAATGCTCCATATCGAACTTTATTTGGGTTTGACCTAAGTTTGATCCGACCTTATCTTGGAACAATGCATTTAAATTGCATTTGATTCATATTTGATTTGAGTCTGAACCAAATCAATCTTGGAGGAATGCAACAACATATTTCACTTAATTCGAGATTGATATAAGTTTGATCCAATACGATCTTTGAGGAATGCTCTACATTGGACTTGATTTGGGTTTTGATCTTGCTTTGATCAAGCTCGATCTAAGATCAAGGCTCGATATTGAACTTAATTCCGATTTGATCAAAGTTTAGTCGAATCCGATCTTAGAGCAATGTTACATATTTGATTTGTTCCGGGTTTGATTTGAGTTTAATCCACCCATCTTAGAGCAATGCTTTAAATTGAACTTGATTGGGGTTTGATCGAAGTTTGATTGAATTCGATCTAACAATAGAATCCAGATTGGACTTGATTCGGGTTTGATATAAGTTTGATCCAACTCGATCCTCGAGCACGCTCTCGATTTGACTTGATTTGGGTTTGATCTATATTAATCCAACCTTTTCTTAGAGCAGTGCTGCGAATTAGACTTGATTCATGTGGATCTAATTTGATCTAACCTGGTCTTGTTGCAATGCTTTGGATTGGACTTATTTTGGAATTTGATCTAAGTTTGGCTCGACCCGATCTTGGAGCATCACTTCCAATTGGACTTGACATGTTTGATCTAAGTTTGATCCAATCCGAACTTAGAGCAACTTCCAAATTCTTTTTTTTTTTTTTTTTTTTTGAAAAGTAAAGTATAAAATGTATTAATAATGTGAGAATGAAAGTACAGGTACTTCGGGCAGTCCCCGGAGTAACTAAAAGGCCCAAAAGGGATAGATCCACAAAAAGGAAAACATCCCTAGACTAAAGGGGAACGAAAGATCTGAGAACAGACGAAGTGATCACAGAGAAATCAACACAAAAGGATCAACTAGAAATGGAGGGAGAGAGCTGCCACCTATCAATCAACGTTGGTCACCGTCCTTCTTTGGGAAGACAGCACCATCCAAACTCGACCTAACAGACTCCAATATTTTGGAAAGAATCCCAGCTTCATTAAGAGATCTTTTGCCATGCTTGCGAGAGTTCCTTTCAAGCCAAATTAGGTACAAAGAAGCCCCCAGAGCTAGTCTACGAATAATGGAAAGAAGGGAGTTGCCTTTGATGTTCCTGCACAGCCACGGCGTCAAGAGCTCCCACGAAGAAGGATAATGCTGAAAGTCGCACAAACTGGCAATAGAAGACCATATCCGAAAGGAAACCGAGCAGTTGAAGAACAGATGGTTGTGATCCTCTGTATGGTCATTGCATAGAAAGCAGTTTAATTACAGAATACCGAAGGAGTGAAGGCGATCCTGAGTAGAGAGTCTACCACGAATCGCTAACCATAAAAGGAAGGAGTGCCTCGGGACATGATGCTTAAACCATAGAAGGTGAGCCCAATCAACACGATTGTTATGAGCACGGATACAGTTCCAAACTCTTTTAATGGAGAAATCGGTGGAACCATCCCAAAGAATCTGATCTGGATGACTACAATCGGGTAAAGCGAGGGATCTAGTCTCAATCTTCAATTGAAAGAGCTCGATAGAATTTGCAGCAGGCCAGTTCCAGAGGCCGGAGGAGAGGATTTCACTGACCTTTGCATCAATGGTGAGACCAGAATCAGAAATAACTCTGGCATTTGAGGAGGTGCAGATAGGTCCAAGGCTACGCCAAGAATCAAACCAAAGGGAAGTAGAAGCTCCATTCCCAACTCTGACTGTGATATAGGCCTTTACTCTATCCCGAAGCTTAAGGATTTTCCTCCAAGTCCAGGAGCAATTCCATGGAACTTTAGCAACCCAAAAGTGATCTTTATGAAGCAGATTCTTCTTTACCCACGCTGCCCACAGAGATTTAGAGCAAGGCTGGCATAATAACCAGATATAACGGGTCATGGAGGCATAATTCCAGTCTCTAATTTTTTTGATCCCCAATCCCCCTTCGTCTTTCGGGCACGAGATGTCCGACCATGCTACTTTGGCTCCATTGCGATTCAAAGAACATCCCTTCCATAAAAAGCCGATAGAATCCCTTCAATATCTTTGAGAACCTTAACCGGGAGAATGAAATGAGAACTCCAAAAAGACTGGATACTGAATAATACAGATTGAATGAGTTGTAACCTTCCAGCATAGGATAGGAAACGATTTGTCCAGAGCTTGATCCTCTTCAGAATACGGTCAACAAGAGCATGGCAATCGATAGCTCTAAGCTTCGAGGAGATCAAAGGAACCCCCAGATATCTGATGGGAAAGGAGCCAAGCTTGAAGCCAATGAAGTTTACAAGATCATGATTAGAATCCACCGGCAATCCGGAAATAAAGATCGAACTTTTGGCATTATTTGGGACCAAGCCGGAGAGAGAAGAGAAGGTATCCAGAGCATCCTTCACAACTGTAATGGAGTTCAGTCGCCGCGACAGAAAACCAGCAGATCATCAGCAAAGCATAAATGAGTAATTCTAGAATCCCGACATCTCATGTGGTATTTGAAGGAAGAGGAAGCACGGATTTTTTGATCAAGAATCCGAGAGAGGACATCCATGCAGATAACAAATAAGTATGGTGAGATGGGATCACCTTGACGGAGACCTTTCTTCCCTTCAAAGAATCCATTAAGTTCACCATTGATTGCAATAGAATACCTGCAGAAGTGACACAGGCTTTGATCCAGCCGATGAAAATGGGAGGAAAGCCAAGCAGTCGAAGAGAATCCCAGAGAAGTCCCAACGAACAGAATCAATGCTTTCATTATATCAATTTTGAGGACGCAGTTCGGGGGGAGGTGAAACGATGGTAACCACGAATTAGCTCCTGAGCCATAAGAATGTTGTCTCCAATATGCCTTCCCTGAACAAATGCGGACTGAGCCTCATTGATAAAAGACGGGAGGACTTCCTTTAACCGGTTAGCAAGGAGCTTTGCAATACATTTATAGATTGTATTGCAACAGGAGATCGGTCTGAATGAGTCTTTCTCTCTCTGCTCCGCTCTTCCTTGTCTTTACTTTCTTTTCCATCTGATTCGATCTGGTCATGGCGGATCTTCCTCGTCTTTCCGATCCTCCTGCTTCGGGCGGTGCTGCTCTGGATCCCTCTTCTCCTCCTTCGGTGGTCTCGGATGGTATAGTTCTGGATGAGTTGCCCTCGGCCGCCTCATCCATCTCTATTCCAGCCGATGTTTTCTTGCTGGTCGAATCGGAAGCCGGCTCTCCTGGGATCCGCTCCCTTGTGCTTTCATCCGCCCTCTTCTCTCTTGTGCGACGG
>UESW01003752.1:18061-41445 GCA_900491605.1 Calamus simplicifolius | reverse complement strand
ATATTGTAATATTGTATTATTAGAATAATGATATTATACTTTCTAATAACATATTATAATATAATCATTAACTAATAATAAAAATATTATATTTTAATAATATTATATTATTATCGTTAATATATTGCAATTGTAGTATAACAACATAATATTGTTACATAATATTATTATAATAATTTATAAATAATGATTAATTTATAATAGCAGTTTTTGACGATATAAACAGTTTTATCAAATGGGACCTTACAACTTCATTCTTCTAAACAATATTAGTTTAGTTATAATGCAATTCAATCACATGCAACTCAATAAGCGGAAGGTAATTTCTCTTATAGGATTCCAAATGGCCCATCAAAGTAAACAGCAGCAACAACAACAAAGCCGTAATTTCAAACTTGTTAGAGTCGGTTGCATGAATTTTTTTCTATTTTGCTAGGTTTAGAATCATAGTTTTTATAAGATGCAAAAATATTAAATCTTTCTTTATTGCTATCAAAGTAAATATTATCATCAAAGAAAAAAAAAAGAAAAAAAATAAAACAGATTTATCCCCCTTCTCTAGGTGTACTTTTCTTCTTGGTCTAAGAAATCTTCATCCTCCTGTGGAGTCTATTTAGTCAACGCAACTCAACTCATTTAAGCCTTTTGCCAACTCCATGGGGTCTGGAGTCTATTTAGTCAAAAAAAAACATTTAAAAAAAAAAGGAAATCAGAGGTGTTGTGTTATCATAATTTTGCTGTATGTTGCTTGTTACAGCGAGTAACAAAAGATTTGCTTGCACAGGTTTTGCAGGCCTGTCATGACAAAGCCAAGGCCTGCCCCAGCTACGCCGCAGACACCTCCTCCAGTTGAGACACCAGCACCCCAACCGCAATGGGTTGAGCAGCAGTCTCATGGGGGTGATGGAACTGGAGAGCATGTGGCAGATGGTGGCACTCCAGTACCAGAGGCCGCTTCTGAACCAGTGGAAACTGACAAATCCGACAGTGCCCCCGAATCTGTAGCACAACAAGCTTAAGGTAACCGTCTTCAGCTTTCCCGACCATTATTGCTCAGCCTGTGTCATGATTTTCACATTCAGTGCAATTAGGCTAAATGAGGGCAGAGGGATGCCTTGTCGACGATATGTATTTTAAATATCCATCAGTGTCAGCATCCATTTGTTGTACTAGTGGTTTCCTAAGTTCCACCTTTCCTCTGGGGTGTTCAAAAAAAAAAAAAAAAAAAAATGAAAGAAGATAATTTTACAGAGGCGGACTATAAAATTTTGCTTTGAGAGATGTTGGTCAAGATTTGAGCAATTGTATACGGTATGCCTTTCTCATTTCATGAATTGAGTCATTTGAATTGAACTTTGCTTGTTGTTTCACTGTTAACTTTTTCTCACAAGGCTTATTTTGGGGTTGTTTATTAAATTTGAACGACTTTGTCTAGTTTTTTTGGTTCTAAAGTATGTCAATTTTTAGTTGCATGTTCGATCATTTATTCTGCTATTCATGCTCTGAAGTATGGTAATTGTTGTATTATATTTGAAACGGGTGTCAAGAACCTAAATAAATAACATTGTAAGTGCGGAAGGAGCCTTGAGGGATCCAAAGCTGCGTTGATCCTAGCATGTCTTTGTTCTTGCTTATTTTTGGTTTGTTTGGGGTTTTCGGCATGTGAAGTGAGATCTCTTTTAATTGTCTCCTTCATATACATCTATCATGAAACGAGGCAGTTAAACTTACACACACACACACCCCCCCCCCCCTCTTTATCAGTTAAAATTTGAAATATTTATTTAATTTTAACATCAAAGAAAATTTATATTCATGTTCGCACAGCTAGTATTAAAATGGAAAAAAAATAGTAAATAAAATATTATATAAAGTTTGCTATAATAACCATATCAAGGAACATCTCATGTTGCTTATTTAAACTAATTTTTAAAAATGGAGTTATATTAAACCCATGTATTGGCATAGCATACATTATAATTATATTTATTCTATAAAAAATAAAATTTTAAATGCTTCTGGCAAGGGAACTTTTAAACATTTGAAAGATTTTGTGAAGGAAGAAATTTTTTCCCCCCTCCTAACCATCTTATATTTGATTTTTAATCTATTTTGAATAATTTGTCCAGCTTTGTAGCTTGAAACATACTAAAATGTTGTTTGTTGACCATCGTCTACCATTGGCTGCATTGCTTTCACTATTTTCAAATTCTATTTTTCTAGTACAGTTATCGGATTCAAACCGCACCATCATTCGATTTTACTTAATAGATGTAATATATTTTTTTATTTTTAAAGTGAAGCTTGTGAATACTTTAAGCATCTAAAAGTTAGCTAAAAAAATAAAAATAAAAATAATTGATAAAATCATTGTTCAAAATAAATTTTGTCGGGCTAATTACGTCTCATAACTGGAGGATTTCAACTCAACTTAGGGCCTTCCTTAACATTGGCACAAGGTGAAAACCTTATTATTTTAGTAGATAATTTTAAAAAAAAATTAATAATTTTTTTAAAAATATTATTAAAAAAAAATTCTGCGGTTAATGTATACATCTAACTAATACCCAAGCAAATTGTGAAGCTTTGATTTATAGACTAGATTAACAATGCTGATGGCTGTTCCTTTTCTTCTGTTTAAACTTGTCTAAATGTTCGTCAGTGTAGGGTCGCAATAGTTGTTACAAACATTTGAGCCCGATGCATGCGGTTGCACTAGCGGTCGGAGGCCCCATGTTAACTATCCGCCTCCTTTTGATGGGATGCCTCCATAACCGTGGTTTCAATCGTTTTGCGCGGTGCCACTAACCGTTTCTCAAACGATGTTTCTTCTTCGCTCTCAAATGCTTATGAAATGGAAATGCTTCAGCGGCCATGATAGTAAGATATGGCAACAATAGCGATGAGGCAGCGGGCTAGGCCGAAGCCGGCTGCTATCAACTCGCGGCTTATGAATCACAACATGATCCGGGGATACGGTCAATCTCAACTCCTCCAATCCCTCATGTCCCTCCGCGCCCTCGTCTTCCACCCCCAGCATAATAATAGCGTGCCACAGAGCCCTCCGTCTACCTCTCCCCTTCCTGGACGTCATTCAGAGTAACGAGATCCTTCGCCGCCTCTCCACCGTCCTCAAGAGCTTTCGCCTGGCTCATCCACGAGGTCATCCACTCTGTGGTGTTCACGGTAACCAACTGTCGGATGGAGTACACCTACCTCGCCTCTGAAGAGGCCATCATCATGCGCATCCTTCAGATGGTGATAGCCATCGTGCGGACCCGCACGTCGGTCCTTCTCACCGACCATACCGTTTGCACCATCGTCAACACTTGCTTTCATGTGGTTAAGTAGCCGGTCCTCTGGAGAGACCTCCTCCAGAGGAGCGTCCGCCATGCCATGCACGAGCTCATCTAATCCATCATCCTATAATATATTTGCCTTATGAAATATCTCATAGGAATTTATGCTAAACCTTTTATGCTTCCCATTTCTTATCCTCATCATGTATAATTAATATAAGCAATTATAAAAATAAGCAATTGATTATAACATTCTATAATTAATTAATTAATTTAAATTAATAAATATTTATTTTATAAAATAAATAGGAAGTATTGAATTAGGATTATGACTAACAGGATATACACGTAGATAGCCGCCTGATACACGGATATCCGTCAGGGATATGAGCGACCAACAGGTGGAACATAGGGAGCGGTCCGATTCAAAAATATAACTCCCAATGCATTACTTTAAAGTTTCATAACTCTCAACATGCTTTAAATCTGACTCTAAATTATACTATATTGGAAAGATAAATGAGTATACTTTTCAATAATACTAACCATGTATGAATTAAATTATTATACTAAAAGTATATAAAAATATGAAATAGTTGCCTGATTCAAATATGCAACTCCCAATGTAATCTTTAAAGTTTAATAACTCTCAATATGCTTTAAATCTGATTATGAATTATACTTTGCTTGAAAGATAAATGAGTTTACTTTTTAATGTCACCAATCATGTATGAATTAAATTATTGTATCAAAAGTATATAAAATATGAAATAGTTACCCAATTTAAATGTAAATCCTAACGCATTACTTTGAAGCTTTAGAGCTCTCAACATGATTTGAATATGATTATGAATTATACCTTATTGGAAAGATAAATAAGTCTACTTTACAATATCACCAACCATGCATTAATTGACTTATTATACCAAAAGTATATAAAAATATAAAATAGTTATCCGATTTAAATATGCAACTCTCAATGCATTAGTTTGAAGCTCAATAACTCTCAACATATTTCGAATCTAATCACGAATTATATTTTATTGGAAAGATAAATGAGTCTACTTTCCAATGTCATGAACAATGTATGAATTAAATTATTATATCAAAAGTATAAAAAAAAATGAAATAGTTGCCTGATTTAAACATGCAACTTTAATGCATTACTTTGAAACTCAATAACTCTGAACATACTTTAAATTTAATTATGAATTATATCTGGTTGAAAAGATAAATAATTTTACTTTTAATGTCGCCAATTATATATAAATTGAAATATTGTACTAAAAGTATATAAAAATACAAATAGTTACCTAATTCAAACATGCAACTCCCAATAATTATTTTCACATATTGATGCATTACACCAATGATAGGGAAGAATCACAAATAGAGTTTTTTTTTTTATAATGCATGCATGATTTAATTAGTACTGTAAAGACTCATTTTATAAATATCGTTGCCTTGAAAGAATATAAAGCTTCCTCAAATAAAACAATCAAATCACCAAGCCATATGTAATTGATATATAATTGAAGGATGGACAAGAGATCAAGATTTAATTTATCATCTTACTTCATGAAAAATCTTGAGACGTAAAATGATAAATTTAAAAAAAACAAAACCATTTTCACATTGATTCCTTTTAATTCTCTGCATCCCATCTCTTCCATTACGTTCTAAAACACTGATAAAGCAAGAAACTAACCAAGAATTAGGTCAACAAAAAGCGGGCATTGTAATACTATTCGAGGCAAGACTCAAACTTTCTCAATGATGTCCCCGGCTCCAAACTCGGAGCGAACCTCGAGCTTGAAGAGGCGGGAGAGAAAGGACCGGCCGAGGTGGTCGACGAGCTTGCGTATCTGCTTGTCCTGGACCGAGATGAGGCGCTTGTTGTTGCCCTCCTGGCCGTTGGCCTGTTCAAAGATGATGCTCGGCCCGCCTCACCTTTCGCTCCTTGGCCGAGATGTTCTTTCCAGAACTCGCTCGGGGGATTGCTAGGATCGTCTCCGCGTGCTTCGGGTCCGACCGCGGGAACCCCTCCAGGTACTCCAGCGGAGCCACTGTCGGGTCCACGGGGCCTCCCTGGCGACGGCGGTGGCCGCCTGTGAGAACGGTCGGAGATGGACGAGGGTTCCTAGGCTCCTCGGAGAGCGGAAAAGCCACATCGGGTAGGAGGAAATGGGCAACGAGTTTCCGACGGCGGCAGCGGTGGCGGCAGGAACAGAGGTTGGGGAGTGGCTAGGGAAGTGGTAGAAGAGGGAAGGGCTCGTTAGGTTTTAGAATGAGGTGTTTTAAAATGAGGTTCCTCTGGGCTATTAGTATTTAGGCACACCAATTTTATGGCCGAGATAAGGGATGATCATTGAGATTCGTGCCTAATGGTTCCAAAAAATGCGCTGGAATGGGGGGAGCGGCCACGTGCTGGGCATTTGGACCCAGTTTATCTTCTCAAACTACGCCTCTGGAGGACTCATCATATCCAGTTTACCCACTTTCAGTTCTAAAAGCTTAATTAGTAGCTCAAGGTTTCATCATGTGTTTTGTGGCTTTCAAGGATGGTCTCAAAGAGTTGCCAGGACTAGGAGAGGTTAGACCTGTTAGGAAGCAGACTGGGTTCAGTTTTTGTAGGGCATTTTTAAATCTTGTGCTCAGCATGACTTCCAAGGAAAATGCATTCCCGACATGTTGCAAAAAATTTGAAAATAAAGTCAACCACAGTGGAATGAGGAAGACGATGAAGAAGAAGGTAATGATCGCCGCCAACCATTACAACAGGGACGAGAAGAAAGGGCTGGATTTCTTGAACATTTGTCATCTGGTGCCCACTCCGCCGGACCCCCAGTGCCTCGCCTACTTCTTCCGCTACACGTCGGGCCTGGACAAGAACAAGATCGGGGACTTTCTAGGTGACCCCAACTAGTTCACCATTGGAGTGCTAAAAGAATTCACCGGCACTTTTGAATTCTCTAGCGTCATCCTCGATACCGCCCTCCGAACCTACCTCGAGACATTCTGGCTGCCCAAAGAGTCTCAAAAGATACAGAGGATCCTCGAGGCTTTCTCCGAGAGATTCTACGAGCAGCAGTCCTCCGAGATCTTCGTGAGCAAGGACGCGGTGTTCATCCTCTGATACTTTCTCATTATGCTCAACACCGACCAGCACAACCCGCAGGTAAAGAAGAAGATGACCGAAAAGAGTTCATAAGGAACAACAGGGCCATCAATGGAGGGATGGATCTCCCCAGATACTACCTCTCCGACCTCTTCCATACCATCTCCACCAACGCGATCACCCTCTTCGGCCAAACCGGGTCGTCCACCGAGCTCAGCTCTAGCTAGTGGGCCACCTCATCAAGAGATCAAAAGCCATGGAGCCCTACATCATGTGCGACTTCAAGCACAAGCTAGGCTGGGAGGCGTTCGTCGCCGTATCGGGACCCTTCGTCGCACAACACTCGCCGCCATCTTCGAGCACACCGATGACAAGGAGATACTGCAAGAGTGCGTTGAGGGGCTAATATCCATCGCAAGAATTGCAAGATACGGATTGGAAGATATCCTGGACGAGATTCTCTCTTGCCTGTGAAAGTTCACCACTCTTCTGAATCCTTACGCCACCGGCGAGGAGACTCTCTTCATGTTTAGCAACGAGCTGAAGCCGAGAATGGCCACGCTGGCCCTCTTCACCATCGCAAACAGGTTCGGGGAGTCGGTGCGAGGGGCCTAGAGGAACATGGTCGATTGCATGCTCAAGCTCAAGCGATTGAAGCTACTGCTTCAGTCCGTAATCGAGCCCAAGAACACTCCATCTCCAGGCTCCGGATTCACCCCCATGCCAAGTCCGAATCCAGCGTGATCTTCCCCTCATCCCACCTCGGGTTCGACAGCAGTCGCTAGGTTTTAGGATTGATCGGGCGGTTCTTGCAGTTCCTGTCGCTAGACGGCGGTAGGGATTCGATGCTCAACGCCGGGAGCGAGTTCGAGAACAATCTAAAGATCATCCAGCAGTGTCGGATAGGGAACATCTTCAGTGAGAGCTCCAAGTTGCCCGATGAGTCATTGCAGAACCTTGGCCGGGCTCTCATATTCGCAGCGGCAGGTAAAGGCCAGAAATTTAGCACTCCGATTGAGGAGGAAGAGACCGTCCGATTCTGTTGGGATCTCCTGGTCATGATATCGACGACCAACATTCAGAGATTCTCGGCATTCTAGCCTCAGTTCCATGACTACTTCACCGTCATATCATAGTTCCCGCTCTTCTTCCCTTGCCCGTTTGCCGAGAAGGCCATCGTCGGCCTCTTTAGGATTGCCCTCAAGCTCTTCTCTTCCACGCCCCACATTGACAAGCTCCCCGAAGAGCTCATCTTCAAGTCCATCAACTTGATGTGGAAGCTCGATAAGGAAATTCTCGACAGTGCTGCGACAGTATTATTGAAAGGCTCAGATCCTGAACGAACATACGAAGAACGTCCAGACTATGTTCGGGTGGAAGATGCTCCTTCACCTACTCTCCATCACAGGCCGGCACCTCGAGACATTTGACCGAGGGGTGGAGACTCTGATGAAACTAATGAGCGAGGGAACCAGTGTCACCAGGTACAATTATTCCTACTGCATTGAGGCCGCATTTGGGTACGCGGCGCTAAAGATCAGCCTGCTGGAGAAGAGCTCCAAGATTTTGGACTTGATGGAAGATTCTGTCAATTGGCTGATCCAGTGGCATAAATCCAGTTACTCTGACCCGGGGAGCACCAATAGCAGCAGCTCGTCCGTGGAAGAGGGAGAGAGGATGGGGGCTAGCACTGGCAACCTCGGGGCCAATATGTTTGTTAAGCTGGCTGAGGCATTGCGCAAGACTAGCTTGGTCCGATGGGAGGAGATCCGAAACCAGGCGGTGGCAGAGTTAAGGAAGTGCTTCGCAAATGCTGAGGAGTTGGAGTTCACACCAGTGAACTATCTTGCCTGGTTCAATCTCGTGATATTTGCGATGGTGGATGATCTCCATGAGAAAATGTTGGAGTACTCAAGAAGGAAGAATTCAAAGCGGGAGATGAAGAGCATGGAGGGGACGCTGAAGGAGGCAATGGAGCTGCTCGTCGAGGTGTTTTAGTGGTTCACGGTGCCCCTGTCGCACAGCCCGGGGTTCCGGACCTTCTGGCTTGGGGTGCTGAGGAGGATGGACACCTGCATGAAGGCCGACTATGGGGACATGGGCGAGGGGGTGCTGCAGAAATTGGTGACTGCGCTACTGAAGAAGATGATAACCGAGATGAAGGAGAAGGAGATTTTGGTGCAGAGAGAGGGGATGAGCTGGAGATAACAAACATTCAGATACAATGGATAGCACCTTCGGTGGAGGAGCTGTTCCCTAAAGAGTTCTGAACTGTCACAGCTAGTGAGGTGAGGAAAAAGGGCATATCATTGTAGTTTATTTGAAAGGGTTTGGCATTTTTCTGATATACTTTTTGTTGTTGTAATTCTATTTAAAAAAGATTTTTCCTCCTCTCTTGACTAGGAGAGGACCACATACATTGCCATTCTCTTATAGAAAACGGCCATCTTATATTATTATTATTATTTAAGTTTGTAATTTTTTACTAGCAGCCTCTTGCTTCTACTCCATTTATGGGGATGTTTGTTGCATGTTTTCATCTGCATTTAATTCAGAATTCGTAGAAATATGGAGTCGTGGAAAATGATATTTGGATGGAGTAGTGATGATGATGATGAAGAAGAAGAAGAAGAATAATGAGGAGGAGGAGGAGGTAATGGAGGGATGGGTCCCATGATTAGTTTTGCAAACTACTAACCTTGTATCTCTGCAAGTTCAGAATTTGAACAGTATGGAAGTTGGAACCCTTCCATCCTCAAATCTCCACACAAATTGAATGCGACTTGTTAAAGACTCTTTAGCTCTTACATGAAAAGTTGATCCAGTGATCGGAAGCCATGGTGCATCACTCAGTTAATACATGTTAGAGCAAGATTAATACCTAATCTAAGCTTGAGATGGGACAGCCATCTAATATCTCTATTCCATTTGTCAAACAAGAAGGTCAAGCAATATAGGACCCATTCTGCATTATCGCTCATAGACCAATCTCTCCATGTGCTCCTATCAGTTTTCTTGATGAAAGACAATGCTTAGCTGATCTACTCAACCATCAGAAAGAATGAAGCAGTACATGTATGAGAGTATAGAGCAACAGGTGAGGCAAAATCTGTAGCAGGAGATCTCCAGACTTGTCACCCAGGGCCTCCCTTCTCTTGTTGTGGGTGATTTTAACTGCATTGTTGGCTCTCATGAGAAAATGGGAGGCAGAAGGTATATGGATAGCATTGACTCTAGAGAATTCAGGGAGTTTATTGCCAAAAATGGTCTGATTGACCTGGGTTTCATGGGCTCTCGGTTCACTTGATATAATAATCGGGCCGATCTAGCCTGGGTTTGGGAGGAGATTGATCGGGCCCTTGGATCGGCGAAATAGATGCAACGCTTCCCTGGGTACCAGGTCCAGCACTTTTCGAGGATTGTGTTTAATCATTGCCCGCTCCTTATAACCACTGATAGCATGAGCTTCCCGAGACCTTCCTTTCACTTTGAGAAGCTATGGACCTTCTATCCTAGATCCTGGGAATTGATTAGAACAATATGGAGTCTGACTATCCGAGAGGATGCCAGATATCGGATGTCTCGAAGATTGGAGCTGGCGAAGCGCAGACTCCACTGGTAGAACAGAATGGAGGTGGACGACATCTTCAGGCGGATTAACGAGGTGGAGGCTGATATAGCTGAGCTATAAAGGTTGGAGGTCCAAAAGGGGGGTTTTCAGGGAGCTAACATTGGGAGATTGTGCCAATGCTTCTCTTTCCACCACTCTCTTCTAAGACAGTAGGAAACTCTTTTGAGGTAGAAGTCTTGTGTTCAGTGGATTAAGAAAGGGGATTAAAATAGCAGCTTCTTTTATCGAGCCCCTATGGTCAGGAGGTCAGCCAATCAGATCCGACAGTTGAGGGAGGAAGACGAAGGAGATTAGCGAGCGGATCTACCATTACTTCAGATCTAGGTGGAACTCGATACAAGGGGATGGCCCACCTACTCAAGGTTCCTGCCCTGTGGACTGAGTTACTGAATAGGAGAACTCAATTCTTACCCGCTCTGTCACTTACCTGGATGTACGGGATGTTCTTTGGTCCTTAGGGGAGAATAAAGCATCCGATCTGGATGGCTTTCCTCCATTTTTCTTCAGGGGGTATTGGTCTATTGTTGGGGGCGAGGTTGTGGAGGCAGTTCAGATGACTTTCCAATCTGGCATCCCTGTGGATTGGAAGAAAACCCTGGTCACTCTTATCCCCAAATATTCAATGCCTCTTCTCCTAGCCACTTCAGGCCAATCAGCCTTTGTCTGTGCAAAGGTTTTGGTTCGATGACTTCAGAAGACGATACCTTGTCTCATTAGCCTTGAACAAGGAGCATTCGTCGGGGACGAGGCATTACTGACAATGTCCTCTTTGCTCAGGAATTTATGCACAACCTCAGGCGAGCCCCATCTCGGAGGAGTTTCATGGTTATTAAGCTTGATATGTATGGAATATACTTATGATCGAATGTGTTGGCATTTCATCAGGCGAACCCTTTACGAGTTCAGCTTCTTTGATAGCTGGATCAGGTGGACCATAGACTATGTGGAGGGGCCTTCTTTGCTATCCTGGTGAATGTCATTGCGACGGACTACTTTGCTTCGACGATCGGCCTTCGTCAAGGGTGCCCTCTGTCTCCCTACCTGTTTATATTATGTGCTGATGCTTCTTCTCGGGCTCTGGGAGATGCGGTCTAACGATCACATTTGGAGCCCTACTGGGCTATCTCAGGAGCCTAGGCTCTCTCTCACCTCATCTTTGCAGATGATTATCTTTTCATCGGTTGGGCCTTGACCAAGAATACTAGATACTTTGCTCATACTGTGGAATCCTATTACCAAGAGTTTGGCCAGCTTGTTAACCTTCATAAATCTTATGTCATTCTCAGTCCAGAACAAAACCAGAACAAAGTTAGAAATCCTAACCAACCTGGGGATCTTGGAGCAGCAGGGAATCCTGACCTACCTTGGCATCTCTATGACTGGTGGATGTTTGCAAAGCTAGAGGAAATTTTTAGCTTATTAGTACTTTCTAATCAGTCCCATTCTGCGTACAATGTTTTTCCTCCATTCTAATTAATGCTTCGTTGTATCTGTAAATTTCTATTTTTTTCACTATTTCCTTGATAAAATCTTTGCCTCCTCCTTGCAAAGCTTCTTTGATTGTAATATATTTCTGTGCTGCATTTCTTTCAGGAATTTAGTTTTATTTTTTTGGCTGGGGGTAGAGGAGGCCAGGGACTGTGGAATAATGCTGAGGAAGAGCAGTAGGAATATTGAAAAAGACCAAAAGAGAGCCTCATTTTCCCCCTTGACAGATACTGTGCTGCAGAAGACCCGGAGTGCCCCGATTTGTGGAGTCTCTAATCTGGATGTAAGGTTGAACACCACCAAGGGAATGTTTGATTTGGATCCATCCAGTAGTCCTACATCTCCTTTAGACCATAAGATCTTCTCAAATCCTGGAGGCCCTTTTGTTAGCTTCCCTAGATCACCAGTTCCTGACGGGCACCCAAAGAACACAGATCGCAACAAGGTTGGGCTTGGCTTGGTGAACTCTCTCATCGATGAGGTCATGCCTCTCGAAAGGTTTTTAGGTTTCCCGAGAGTAGGAAAGTCGTATTAGGATCAAAGGTGGGAATTGAAATCCCAGGACCCAAGGCCGTTTCGGATGTTTTGTTAGCTAATCCTTCAATAATTAGAGCTCCCAAATCCCTACCTGAAAACTATTGGAGTTCTCTACAGACACCTATTGGCTGCTTCCATCTGAGATTTGGCCACCAAAAGACGGGGCTAGAATCTGAGAGAGCTGACGTGCAGCATGACAAGGATCACAAGCTCAATTCTGAAGTCTGTGAATCGGAGACAAAGAATTCAACGTCTGATTCTCTGACAGCATCCAACGATTCTTCTTATGAATTCATTGGCCGTTCTCTCTCTATCAGTGAGATCGAGCAATCCGAAGATTACACCTGCATTATTTCACACCGTCCTAACCCGCGAACAACTCGTATCTTTGGGGATTGCAATTCTGGAGAGCTATGTGGATAGGTCGCCTGATTGCAAGAATAAGCAGAGGGAGGATGGAGGAGAGTTTCCCTGGGAGGTGAACTCTTCTGAAGAACTGCCGCTCTATTCCAGCACTGATTTTTTGAGCTTCTGTTATTCATGTAAAAAGAAACTGAAAGAAGAGGATGATATCACATCTACATCTGCAGTGAGTCCCACAAACTACTAATCAACTGGATAACAATTCACGTTTATTCTTGGAAATCAACAATAACCAATGTTTAGTGAAAACATTGATCTATGCTGTTACTGCCACGAACATTAGCTGCAGCCATCCAATTCCACTTTACAACATTTTTCTGTTCACAACCAAATATCACATAACCATAACAAAATAGACAACAAAAGAAATTGTGAATCTTCAATGTGCATGCAATTTAAATTAGCACATCATGTGCACGTCAATGGACAACAATTAAAAGTTGTAAGTAGCAAAACATCAGCCCATCTGATAAATATCAGCATTGCATTAACAGTATTTCTAGATGATATTCTCAAAGATAAGAATTTTCCAGCTGTATTTGGACCTGATACAGCTATCAGATGGTTTTTCTGCAAATACCAGCCATGCAGACCCCTGCACAACCCTAAATACAACCATATTGCAGTTCTGGCTCAGTCCATGCTTTGAAGAAGAAAAATGTCGATCTTGCATTGTTCTTGTAGGAGCAAGGCAATTCTGAATTGAGAAAATGACCAACTCAGATGGCAGCTGATTCCAAACACCAAAATTGAAATTCTTATTTTGTCATCAATGGTTTTTCTGGCAAGCATATCAGAAGACTCATTTTTTCCTTTGCTCCGAACCCCTTGATCCTATGATATTACAAATAGGTTGGTCTGGCGATTGAAGCATCTGCAGTGCAGGATGAACTTTAAGGTCTCGCATTAACAATTTCTGGCCCACATCCAACTCACTTATATCGACGTCTATGTATGGTGGAACAATATCGGCAGGGCAAAGGTATTTGACCGTCCTTTTTATGGTGTTAAAGTAAGCCCCTGCCATATCAATGTATCATACTGCATGTTAATCATAGAATGAAATTAACCCACAGAAATTGGTGGTAATTAATAGAAACAAAAAACAAAGCCAATGATTAGAATCAAAAAAAAGTTCTCAACGAAAAAATCTGACTGCCACTTGTTAATGAGGACATTCAACTAATGATAAGCGTGTGGCTGCAACAGTTGTTATCATCAAATCTAAAGTTGACAAATTTACACCTACAGGCACCACATCCAGATAGAGCAGAAGAGGCTACAAGTATTTAGTTTACCTGAAGGTCTCTTATGATGGATAACTATTCTTGCTGCACATGTTGTAACTTTGGATCAATTCCAACCATGCTCTTTATCTTATGACCTTACGGTTTTTTTTTAAGAAACAATTTCCATTACAATGATGAAAGATAGCAAATTTAACATGAGTGCACTACATTTTTCGAATCATGCATTATTAACTGCAGGAAAACCTTATGCCTTCCGCACTTTCAGAATTTCCATTATTAGCAGGGCAACAGAAGCAACTGCTATGGATACAAGCTCTGTCTGCAGCCAATGATTAATTAACACTAGTAAAATTTGATGACAGATAATAAGGAAAGGATATTGATAAATTTCAGTTTCCCTCCTAGAATTTGATATATGCATCCAGGAAATCAAGTCCCAAGCAATACGGTGTTGTGAAGAGATTATGCTTGGATACTAGTTAGTTCTGAAAACAGGGGCTTTCATTGAAGAATGGCAAACATAAAGAACTTTACTAGTCCTAGTCATGGTGGAACCAATCATGGTATATTGTACCGATGCAAACCACCACATACTAGAAAGGAAAACAATAATACCCCCCCCCCCCCCTTAACACACACACACACACAAAGAAAAAGGGATAAAAAATTATTTTATCAATTTTAGTATTTCCATCTACCTGTAATTAAAAATGTTCTGAACCACCCTGAGATATTCAAGAGTTTCTCAAGAAACCTCCATTTGCTGCAAATAGTGCAACCATCTATACGTACATAGATACATACATACATACATATGCATGTATAAGACTTGGCTACATTGAAAATGATCTTCACTCATATAAGATTTGAGTCAAGAATTGGATGATGGAGGTTCCACATCAATGATATGAGCCCTTGCAATATGATTTACTATCTCTAAAATATCTGCATACAGAAAATCATATGATTTGGACACCCTAACCCATGCATAAAGCATTCAAAAAATGGAGATTCCAAATAGCAAAATAATATATATTTTTTAATCTCTTGATGCATGAACTAGAAGCATGGTATGCCATGACCTGTATTGAGTGTATTGATATTGTATTGATGTGGTATCAATATTAAGTCTAATACCAAGATGGTGAACCTTGGCTAAGAGTCTCTAAATCGATTTTTAGTGTACAAGCATTTTAAAGATAGTAGATCACATACAATAGCTCGGATCATTGATGTGGGACCTCGATCATACAAATTTAGATCTGATCAAATTTGAGTAAAGATCCTATCAAGTGTAGCCAACTCAAGCTATGCATATATATAAGTCAAAGAAGAAATCTACTAAATTATTGGTGCAAAATTCCTTAGAATAATATCTAATTCAGACTAGATTTCGAACATCACCATGTTCAATAGATAAACCTATTTCTTGGTCAACCAATAATCAACGTTCAACTGGAATTGAGTCATCGCAATGGACCACCCAATGGATAGCAAATCAAGTCCTATTTGATTAATGAGGAGGTTAATCTACTTAATTCCCCTTTGAGGGCCTGAGTCAGGGGCATAACTTGTATCTGACACACCAAAACAATCACGTCTTGGACTACCAATTAGAAAGTCTAATAGCAAGTGATCATATGCCTTACCATGCGAAGGATCAGCATACGTTAGGAGACATTTGTTCTCCCACTCCCATTTGTTATTTGATGACTGAGTATCAAACTCTCTTACTGTTCAAAAGGGGGGGAAAAAAGGCTATTCCATTACATATTCCAATTAATAGTACACCCGCTGCCAACCAAGTTCTAGAGACAAGCACTTTCCTTGAAAAAGGGCAAAAATAAAGAACTTCACCGATTGTAGACGTGGTGGAATCAATTATGGTATGTTATACCGGTACATATTGCCCCATATTGGGCATCTTATACCATGTTATATAAGGAGCATGCTGACTCTCGATATGCTGAACCGATTAACGTATTAGCTATATTAACACTGTGCTAGCATGGTATTGATATATTATCTGGTATTAAGATGGTGAACCTTGGAATCAATACTAAAACCCATATCTATAGGCCAGCATTATCTACTACCAAGATGATGAACCTTAGAATAATATTAACAGCCATGTTTATAATAAACATAATACTTTAAAATTTGAAGGAAATGAAAGCATAGATTTTTATTTAAAAAACCAAAAGCAAAAATTTATTCGGTTCAATTCCAAACTTTTCGGTACATAAGGTTGAAAACCTTCAAAGTGTGGCATATGGTTAGCTGAATTTTCAAGATAAGTTCCCTAAAAGGAAAAGGTTTATGAAAAAACTACTTTATTCGATAAAAATATTTATACTAGAACAAAAAGGAAAGCAATAATATCTCATTTAGATCCAGAACTCAACCCTCCGCATCCTCCCCTCTGAAAAAAGGATACCAAAAAACAATTTGTCAATTTTAATATTTCCATCTATTTGTCAATTTTAATGTTCAAGTGTTTCTCAAGAAACTTACTTTCATTTGCTGCAAATCGTGCATACATGCCATATATATATATATATATATACATACATATATATATATACATACATATATATACATACATATATATATATATATATATATATATACATACATATATACATATACATACATACATACATACATACATATATATATATATATATATATATATATATATACATATGTGTGTGTATAAACACATACATATGCATGCATATGCATGTATGTATAAAGCTTAGTACATCGGCATTGCCAAAGGCCCGCTGAATGCATGAGATGCAAGGCACTAAAGGTTAAGCACTTCCCATACCCTAAGGTACGCATAAGACATGAGGCATTGGATGGTAAGAATCAGGGCTTCTTATACATTAGGTAAGGCACCTTCATTTAGGCACGTATGAGGCAAAAAAGATGCATGCTTGATCTAATTTTATATATAAGAAAAGCACGGCTTTCTTAATAAGTTATATTTGTATATATATATATATATATATATATATATATAGAAAGAGAGAAAGAAAGAGAGCTAGACTTGGCTACCTTCAAATATAATCAAGCCTAGATCTGATCATCTTCCCCATCTGTAAATTCACAAAGTTCATGAATCCCAAAAATGAAAAAATTGAAAAAAAGTGGAATAGCTTCGGAATTGTGTGGATCCAATGATGGGGGAGGTAACCAGATTCTAAACTTGGTTACATTCGAATGTAGCAAGTCCAGCTCTCTCTCTCTATATATATATAAATATTAGACTGTGCTATAATATATCATCTTATGCATAATTATTTTCCTTATCCCTACAAAAAAAAGGCTAAAACTTGAAAGACAAAGAGATGGAATACTAAAAATTATGCTGCTATCTAAAAAAAAGAGAAGATATCAAGGAACCATAGATTTCAGCTTAAAAAAAGAATGCTTTTTATTGAGCTAATAGGCTAAACATATTATTATTATGATTTTTTTTGCCTTTTTCTGTGTTATATTATGTGTTATAAATTTTACTTATATAAATTTTTGTACTATCTATTTCAAAAATATGCATCTTACTTCACTCAAGCGTACGCGTAGGCCTCAAGAACCCTTTGAGCTTAAGTATGCTTAGTGCTTTTAACAACATTGAGCTACACTTAAAAGAATTTCTATTCAGATCTATTTTTGAATGATAGAGGTTCCACATTAACTAAATGAATCTTGCATATAATCTATTATTTATAAAATGCTTGCATACCAAAAATCATGTGATTTGGAGACCCGCTCACGCATCAAGCGGTCAGCAAGTAGTCTAAATAGCATATATATATATATATATATATTTTGTTCTCTTAATGCATAGGCTAAAAGTCTTTAAATCGCATAATTTTTGATGTGTAAGCATTTTAAAAGTAATTAATCATGTTCAACGGCTCACATCATCAATGTGAGATCTCCATCATCCAAATGTAAATCTAACCAAGTTCGAGTAGAGATCCTATCAAGGGTAGCTAAGTCAAGCTATGTATATATAAGCCAAATAAGAAATCTACTCACTAACTGGTGCAAAATTCATTAAACAGTCTTTGATTCAAACTAGATTTGAACATCAACCCTATTTAACATATAAACCTCAGTCAACCAATAGCCGACATTGAATTGGTATGGAGTCATCACAAGGGACCACCCCAATGGCATAATAATACCTGTTTGATTGATGAGGAGGCTAATCTACTTAATTCCCCTTTGGGAGCCTTGGGTCAGAAGCATAGCTTGTATTTGACACTCCAAAATGATCGCATGCCCTAGACAACCGACTTGAAAGTCTGGAAGCAAGTGCTCAGCTACCTTACCATGTGAAGGATTAGCATGTTTAAGCACCTGCTCCAACTTGTTGTTTGACAAGCAAGTATCATACTCTCTTACTGAACAAAAGGCGGGGACGGGGAGGCTCTCCTAGTACTTATTTCAACTACTAATAATATACCTGCCACAAACCATCCCTCCCTTTTCAAAAGAAGGTCAATTTCAATTTTAACAAAAGAAAGAAACAAAAGGAAAGCTATGCCAGGATCAACAAATTGTAGCATATTGAGACATGATAATTAGCAATATTTGCATATCACGTGCAGATTGTGTTTAAAGCAACCAAGAATATGAGGTGCATTAGATTTCTAAATCATACAAAACCAGAAAACAGCAAGTTCACTAATATGATCTCTGTGCCGCATACCTTTTCGAAGTCCAGGGGATGCATCTTCTCCTCGAAAGACAAGAGGAACATCTATTTTCAGTAATGCAGTGGAAGGAGCTCTCAAGAATGTCACGTTAAGGGGTGCATCAGTGCCTGAATGGAGATGCAGCTAACAAAATCCCAAAAGGAAGCATCATCAGAAGATATAATGAAACACTATTATAGTGTGTCATCTTCCACATTGTTTAAGTTGATAGCATCAGTTTTCTGAGCGAGTAACTTGATAAAAAAATAAGGTACGATGGTAAATTTACTTCTAGAGAAATTGAGAGCACTAAGGCCTTTAACAGTAAATAGAATGAAAAAGTTAGCACATAAAAAACCATTTTCGCATTGATTCCTTTTAATTCTCTGCATCCCATCTCTTCCATTACGTTCTAAAACACTGATAAAGCAAGAAACTAACCAAGAATTAGGTCAACAAAAGGTGGGCATCTGCAATACCTTTCGAGGCAAGACTCGAATTTTCTCGATGATGTCCCCGGCTCCAAACTCGGAGCGGACCTCAAGCTCGAAGAGGCGGGAGAGAAAGAAGGACCGGCCGAGGTGGTCGACGAGCTTGCGTATCTGCTTGTCCTGAACCGAGATGAGGCGCTTGTTGCCGCCCTCCTGGCCATTGGCCTGTTCGAAGACGATGCTCGGCACCCGCCCCACCTTCGCTCCTTAGCCGAAATGTTCTTCCCAGAACTCGCTCGGGGGGTCGCCAGGATCGTCTCCGTGTGCTTCGGGTCCGGCCGCGGGAACCCCTCCAGGTACTCCAGCGGCGCCGTTGTCGGGTCCCACGGGGCCTCCCTAGCAAAGGCAGCGGCCACCTGCGAGAACGCCGGAGATGGACGAGGGTTCGTAGGCTCCTCGGAGAGCGATAAAGCCACATCGGGTAGAGAAAATGGGCAACGAGTTCCGGCGGCGGCAGCAATGGCGGCAAGAACAGAGGTTGGGGAGTGGCCGAGGAAGGGGCAGAAGAGGGAAGGGCTCGTTAGGTTTTAGAATGAGGTTCCTCTGGGCTATTTACAAGGGCACACTGATTTTACGGTATTTGCATAAAATTATCACAAGCAAGATTCGTTGATCTCATCTCATCGCTACGAAGGCACCCTGGAGAACACAGTTCAAATAACAAACATCACCTTAAAGAAACCATCATCAAACCACTAAAACATATAGTAAACTCGTCATGAAGTTAAACCTACTTCCAGTTTCAACAAGAATACCAAAGCTTAGAGAAACACTTCATGCATGATTCAAGATCAACAGATATATATACATTAAACAGAAGGGCCTATCTCCAAGCTAAAACACAAGAATTGACATTAATGGTTTTTTCCTAGCAATTATCCAGTCACAGACGGTCATGAAAGAACAAAACAAGATTCGAGATATCAATCGTTTTCACCGAAATGCTACCATTCACAACAGCTAACTTAATATTCCCAAATAAACACTAAAATCAGAGACGATCTAGAAAATAACGTGAATAATCCAAGGTATTAGACAAAGAAAATCTCCCGATCATCAAAAAATTAGCACGACGATTTACCTAAACCCTCCCAGGGGAAAAAAATGTCAGCTCTCCCAACCATGAGGGAAAAAAGGTACAAAAAACTACAAAACCGAACGAACTTTTCTTCTGTAATCGTAGTCCAATCGAAGAAGAGATTGAGAGGGATCAAGATCGCTCTGGCTTCCTCGTTATTGAAGGGGGTTGAGAAGAGAAGGGGTGGAGGGGAAGAGAGGAAAAGGGGTCCGTTTCAAGGGAGTGCCAGGATCCCGTTTCCAGACGAAATCCGTGCCTTCCGCGGAAAAGACTGGAATTTTAAGGGCACCGGTTGCGCGTTTATACTTAGGTAGAATTACAGCGGACCCCAAAAGATTCCTGGTAAATATCTAAATGATTCAATGGCATAATGGGAACCAAAATGTCTAAACTAAGGCCATCCATCCACAGAGGTCGGTGGCGGAAGGCGAAGGGAAGTAATGATACTTGCCACCCACGGCTTCTGTCATACTCCCATGCGTCCGGCGCGACGTATTAAGTAAATTTAGAAAACATTATCCTATTTACATAAACAAAAAAAAAAACAAAGCAAGCCCCAATCCCTAATCAAAGAAGCATGGCTTCCTAAACATCCACCCTAAGTCATTCCTTCAAAGTGGTGTATGGCGATGGCGACGCCGACGATGTCATCGAACGAAGAGGTTCGCTAATGACGTGCAACGTCGCAGCATCATCTACTCTCGAGAAGATAAGGAGCAGTGCTGGGGAGAAGAGGCAAGGCGGTACTCTCACAGCCATTCGAGAACGTGCCGTTTAAAGCTGTTCTGGAATAGAGTATGGCGAAAGAACAGAGCACTGAACTGCATGGAAGAAGGGCAAAAGAACCTCCAAGATAGCAGATGAGAGAAGCTGGTAGAGGATCGAAGCTACCTTCTGGTTGATTGCATGTGGTGTGGGTTAACCCAGAACCCACTCCGACTATGGTGGAGGAACTCACTAGGCAGTTTCCTGAAGTTGTTGAGTTGCCGAAGGATGAAATCAGAGAGGAGACTGATGCGTGGTTGGCCGTGGGCCTCATCGCGCGATCACTTGGGCGAGAGTCTTAGCTGAGGCATTCATTCAGGAAGTCCGACGATGTGAAGGGCTGAAGAACGAAGTGTCCAGCTACGATCTGAAGGAGGGATTTATCATCCTCCGCTTTAGGGACACAGCCGACTGTGATCTAGTGTTAGAGCTGCCGTGGATCATTGGCGGACAGGCTATGGCCATTGAACCGTGGCAGTCACGTTTTGCTCTTGTAGAACTCACGATCCAGACTGCTGTTGTCTGACTGCACCTTCCTCTGTTGCCAGTGGAGCTTTGGGGAGGGAATTCCTGAGACAAATCATCAGTTGGGCTGGTGACCTTGTCGCCTTGGATGACTGCACGTCGCACCATCGGTGGCTTGGGTTTTCCCAAGCTGCCGTCCGCATCTGCCTGACCCAGCCTCTGTGATCGGGTATCATGGTGGCTAGTCCAAGGGGCAACCGTTGGCAATGTTTCGTCTATCAAAACCTTACCGGCGTCTACCTCCGCTGTGGGATGTTCCACTAACCCACGGCCACTTGTGCAGCCGCTGGCGTCCGGGTAACGACGAAGCTCCAATCGGATAACATGGACAGCTTGCTGGAGCAGGGGAAGTAGGTGACTTCGAGTGGCCGTGGCCTTGATCCGTGGCTCCTAGCAGTCCGGCAGTGGCTTTCTCCATCATCATCAGGGAAGGAGGGTGTCTTGTTTGATGTTGTGAAACAAGTGCGGAAAAAGGGGAAGCAGGCGATCGTTGATGCTGATGGCTCTGCCAAAAGGACCATCAGATGGTGAAGGGTGGTCCAAACCAGCGAAACTTGCCCGCCAACGTTCCCCCCTTCGTCCGTCGATCTCCATACAGGGGAAAAGGGGTTCGCGAGCCATGGTCTGGGATTTTGCTCTAGAGGATGAAGGTGACAGAGTGTCCAAGTCTTCGGCTCAGGCGGCAATGGAGCCCAGCTCGTATTTGAAGAATTACCTAACTGCCAAAGCTCGTTCGAGCCGTTCCAAGAGAGCTCGCTCCCCTATGCGCTCGGCAATCCGAGCAGGCAGTATGGCCATGCCCAAGTCAAAGACCGGCACGGACAAGGGAATTGGCACAAACCTGAACATCTTCGGTACTAGTGCAGTGAGGGATGCTTGGGACATTTCGCTTTCTCTGCAAGGGTCTTGAAAGATTTGGATATCAATACATGCCAAATAACTATGCACGCCCCAATCTCTCAAGAGGTTTCCCAATCTTCGGTACCAGAGTTAGTAATGGTGCTGATATCATAGGTCTAACTCATGAGGAGGCTATGGGCAAACTAAGGCAAGCTATCCAGGACACTATTGACGTGACTCGATAGGAGAGGATCCATCTGATGGGGCTACTATGGACCTGATGGAAGGGGGAGGAGCAGCCTTTCCTCCTATGGAGCCATGACTAGGCTCCTGATCTAGAATGCTCTGGGCACTGAAAAACTTATGTTCCAATCGACTTTTGGTAAGCTGGTCAATCAATACCATCCTGATATTTATATTCTACTGAAAACCTGTCTATCGGGGAGAAGCCTTGATTGAACAAGATGTCATCTTCACTCCATGTGGAGAACATATGCCATCGAGTCCATGGGACAATCAGGAGGCATCCTAGTTATGTGGAGATGAGACCTGGTGAGGGTTGATGCATTTCACCATTGCGAGTGGCAGATGGTTTTGATGATTTTGGATTAGGCGGGCGATCCATGGCTCATGTCTGGTGTATATGCGAGTATAGAGCAACGGGTGAGGCAAAATCTATGGCAGGAGATCTCCAGACTTGTCATCCTTCTCTTGTTGTGGGTGATTTTAACTGCATTATTGGCTCTCATGAGAAGATGGAAGGCAGATGGTATGTGGATAGCATTGACTCTAGAGAGTTCAAGGAGTTTATTGCCAAAAATGGTCTGATTGACCTGGGTTTCACAGGCTCTCGATTCACTTGATATAATAATCGGGCCGGTCTAATCGGGCCGGTCTAGCCTAGGTTTGGGAGGAGATTGATCGGGCCCTTGGATTGGCGAAATAGATGCAATGCTTCCCTGGATACCAGGTCCAGCACCTTTTGAGGATTGTGTTTAATCATTGTCGGCTCCTTATAAACACTGACAGCATGAGCTTTCCGAGACCTTCCTTTTGCTTTGAGAAATTATAGACCTTATATCCTAGATCATGAGAATTGATCAGAGCAATATGGAGTCTGACTATCCGAGAGGATGCGAGATATCGGATGTCTCAAAGATTGGAGCTGGCGAAGCGCAGGCTCCACTAGTAGAACAGAATGGAGGTGGGTGCAGGTGGATCGACGAG
>UESW01003752.1:0-13989 GCA_900491605.1 Calamus simplicifolius | reverse complement strand
ATTCCTAACTTTATTCTGGCTAGCACTATGGTTCCGAGATCTTCCTTGAGGGAGCTAGAACAAACATTCCAAAATTTCCTATGGAGGCCCAAATAGAACGGCCATGGTGTACACCTATTGGACTGAAAAACCATCTGCCACCCCACTAGAGAAGGAGGTCTAGAGTTCCAGTCCCTTTTGATAAGGAGGGAAGCATTGATCGTTAGACACACTGCGAGATATCTCCCCCAACCCAGTTCTCTATGGAGTAGAGTGATGAGGGCCTGCTATGTGCTTAGCATCAAGGAGCCCTAATTCAGCCGATCAGAGGTTGTTCTTTCATCTAGAAGGAGATCTGCACCCGTGCCCTTATTGTTATGGCCCATGTTAGATGCTTAGTTAGAGACGGGACCATAATTGATGTTAGTCAGGATGCTTGAATCTTATCGATCCCTTTGTCGAGATGGCCGACCTTTGTTCATGTGGATGCTGCTGAAAATCTTTGGATCAATGATCTGATGGATGATGGCATGACTTGGCAAATCCAGGATCTCTCTATGCTGTTTGAACCCCAATTGGTTTCCAAGATCCTCACTATCCCAATTCTACTTCACTAGGGGAGCGACCTAAGAGTCGGGGCTCTACTTGCTACCCCAAGGCTCCATCGAGTTCCTTTACACTCTGTGTAGGAAACCATCTGATACCACATTTACGGCAGCATGGATATGGAGACTCCCTATCCATCTAAAAGTGCAACTCTTTCTTTGGAAGGTGGCTTAGGATCGCCTCCCTACGAAGGCTCTCCTTAATCAGATAGGCATAGACGTCGCAGGGTCTTGCTCAGTTTGTGGGGTTCATGACGAAACGACTGAGCATGCTATCCTGCGTTGCCCTAGGGCAAGGCAGATTTGAGGCTTGCTAGGAGATGGCCTTGGGAGGCTGATGATGGTGCTTGCATGTACTCCTTCCTCCGGTTCCTCCACCAGAGTTCGACATGTGAAGCCTGCCTTACTGCCTATATTGCCATCAGGTCTAGCTGAGTAGGAATACGATGATCTTTGAGGCAAAAGTCATCCCGGTCCACCGGATTCTTCTGAGGGCTAGATGCTTAGTGTCGGAGTACCTGCGATTCGATGCTGTCACTCCCCTGACTCCTTCAGGATACTGGGTCTCCCATGCTTCTCCGGCAGTGGCCCGTAGGACGATTTCTATTTTCTAGGAGCCCTCCCCCTTCGGAATTTGTTAAGGTGAACTTTGATGGCAATGTCCATGGTACTGATAGTGGTGCATGGTATGTCATTTGGACCGACAATGGAAGACTCCTAGCAGCCGGTGGGGCCTCCTTTAAGGATTGTTTTGTCCTAGAAGCTAAGCTCAGAGCAGCATGGTCTGGCATTATCAGGGTGACCCGATAGTTGCAGGCTCAGAGGATCCTTATCGAGGGGGACTCCACTATAGTTATCGGTTGGATTCAAGACAGGTCGGAGCTAGACGTTGCCCATCTGCTCCTTCAAAATATTTGGCAGCTATAGCGGGACCCGCAATTACCATTATCTAACATGTCTACCAGAAGGCAAACTGTGCAGCTGACTGGATTGCCTCCTTTGTTGCCCAGCATTCCATTGATTGGATCTGAGTTCAGGATAATATGATTCCACCCTCCCTCTTGATGTATCTTTCCTTTGATCTTATGGGTTGTCTTTGCACCAGAGTTATGTGACCGCCCGTCAGTACCAAAAAAAAGTAATAATAAAAGAAATCAACGTAAGTAGAGCAATGTCTACCCCAGTCCAGATATCTGAGCTATGAAAAATACACACAAAACATGCACATAAGAAATAATAAAAAAAAAGGAAATGTGTTTACATGAGAAAGGACCAAAAAAAAGTAATAATCAGACCAGATGCTGAGGACCGATCTCTAGCAATCCTCTTATTCACGATATCAGATCAGCCCTTCATTTGGTTGATGAGATTTATTGTCATCATGTTTATAGGGAAGCAAACTCCGTTGCTGACTGGATGGCTTCCTTCGTTGCCCATCATACGGGAATCTAGTCTTAGACCAATGGGGACTCCTGTCCTTCTATTTTACGCTTGATATTACTTTTTGATATCATGGATTTGACTCATACCTAAGTGGTATGATCTCCTGACTGTTCCAAAAAAGGAAAAGTGAATTATAGGATTCATGCTTATCTAATTAGTATAGTAGGGCTCAGTAAAGTAGAGGTAAAGCTGGTATGAGGATACAGGATCTTTCCTTTAAATAATACTTGAAAAAATTTATTCTCAAAATAATGTAAAAAACATGGGGTGCTACGTGAGTCATCCCCAGTATTTTTTTCTTAACATGTCATTGGAGTAAAATCATTTGTTGGATAGATAATTTTAAAATCATCAACCCAAGAAACCATTAAGTATTACAATGGATTTTGTTATAAACTCAACTCATATATCAAGCCATGGGAATAAGCTCGCTAAAAAAATTAACATTGATACGGAGTAAAAATGTTCCTGCAAAAATCGGCTGACATATATAGGCAATGAGGCCCACCTATGGTTAGCAACCCCTGCAAGTTGAATAACTATCCGCCGAGCTACTGTTTCGACATCTCCGAACCTCAGCAAGGGTGAGCTTGACCTCCAATCTCGATGGGGCCGAGCCTCATCTTCGAACCTCGGCAAGGCCGAGCTTGATCTCTGCACAAAACATTTCGGCTGTCATATCACTCAGAATCGCGAGGATCTTGGAACTCCTTCCCAAAGTGATTCTCCCTAAACAGAAATAGGGGCCAGATACGGAACCCCCCTCCATGATCAATGGGATCTCGTATTCCCTGATAAGGTATGCATTCATCATCCTTATCAGCCGCCAACTTTCACAACTGCACCCAAGGAATCAGATAACAACTTACCATCTTGGCAGTGTATAAATATCAAGTCCTAAGACCCTCCAGGTTGGCACACAAGCACTAAAAAATGCCATCACCTTCAAGACCTTCTCTAAAGCGTCCTCCTTAAATAACATTGTCCATATTATGCTAAAAGGCTTCCACTGACTTGGGCATCGGAGGGTTTTTCATTGGGATCGCCCACTTCATTCTCTGCGATGAGACTGTTTTGCAGGTCTGCAAGGACGAGAGAATGCAACCCAAATCCAGACGTGCACTACCGTCTCGGCCCCAGGTTAGAGAACGAAAATATGTAGCAACAAACTTTATAATTGTATTATAGAGTAAAATACAGGAACAATAATAAAGTTTTAATTTCAAATAAGAGTGAGCTAAAATTAATAAAAATATCCAAATAGCAAAACAAAAGCATAGAGCTCTTGAGTCTTCAAAGGTACATCTGCAAGTAAAGATAAGATAAAACAAGTCATGTTGCAAGTACATATTGTAGAAAAAGGAAGTATTTAACCAATCTTAACATAAACATAAATATTAATTTTAATGAAAAGAGCAATAACACATTTATGCCTAAGGTTTTAAATCTTGCAAAATAAAATTGTCTTACTTTTCATGAAATGGGATACGCTTTTATCTTATCTCGTCTCGATACTCGGAATAACAGGTGTTGCAAGACGCAATGATTGGGATGTTAAGGTGATGATAGAATGGTCTCATTCTGATACTTGGGACAGTAACCCATCTCAGTATCTAATGGGACGTTTCGTGGCAGCTTGAAATCTTAGTTAGATCATATGTCCATATTATACAAGGCAAAATTAACACTTGCTATCACACTAACAATATAGAAGAATTTATTCAAGGACAATCTTGATGCTAACGTCCATGCTACATCACACATATATACGAAAACAAGAAGCTACATTGAGGAGTTTATTCAAGGATAATCTTGAAAAAAAAATATCTGACAAAACTCTCGCAATCAAACTAGTTATATGGAGGAGTTTATTCAAGGATAATATGGACATGCTAACGTTAAAGTTATACCACACAGATGAAGCCACATTGTGGCGCCCCACGCCCCCGGGGGATACCACAGATTTCAAACTCAGAATATGACCTTGATATTTCCTGCTTTGAACTTACCAGCTCCTAGCTACAGAGCAGGTAAGGTTGGCGAATTAAGATGAACATCTGACAATGAACATCAGACAGACACTCTCAATGAGAGAGCACATATTTTAATTGGAGAATACGACCTTGATGTTTCGTGCTTTGATTCATTGAACCTTCCAGCTCATGCAGATAAGGCTGGCCAGTTAAGACTAACAGAATTCCAGTTCAAAAGTGTAAGGTCCGTGAAATTGGGGAGGAGTTGATCCTCCCCTAACACCCGTGATATTGGGGAGGATAAACTCCTCCCCTAGCCGGCCCCTAAAAATAGAAAAGAAATTTAGGGAGTATAAACTCTCTAACCGACTTATGAAAATAGGAGAGAAATTTAGGAAGGAGTTACTCCTCCCCCTAAATGCCTGATATTGGGGAGGATAAACTCCTCCCCCTAACCGCCGCACGAGAAGAGGGGAGGAATCCCTCCTCCCGTACGCCAGCTTGGCTTGGCAACATGAGAAATAAAGAGGGGACGGACGGCTAGGGTTGTTTCGTAGCGCCGCCAAGGAAAAAAAAAAAAAAGAGAAGAGAAGAATAAAAGGAAAAAGTAGAGAAGCAAAGCCCTCCATCGTCAAGATATCGTTGGACACTAGGAAAGAGAGGTAAGTTTTTTTTAGCGGATCATTAAAGATGGAAAGGAATTAGGCACAAATGATAAATGCGGTAAGAGGATTATAATATATATATATATATATATAGGAGAGAAGGGTGAGCTCGGATTGCGATACAGACCCAATGATGGGTTCTAGAAGAAAAATTAATTTTTATTTTATTTTATTTTATTTTATTAAAGTTTATTTCTGTCAATTAAATAAAATATATGAATTGTATCAGTTGAAGGGGACAACCAGCGTGACAGGGAGGAGTTAAATTCGAGTCGTCAGTGAAGGGTTGTTAGCCGAATTGTGAAGTAAGAATTCTCCTACATATTTTTATCGCTATTATATATAATAATTATTAGTTTTTGATTATTTACGATGGATGAATTATGGATTTCGTGCTGTTTTCTGATTCTTGGTTTGGTTTGGTTGATGAATATTGCCTAATTATGATTTATAAAAATTTATTATCATGGTTGAGTTGTGATGCATTGATATGCATGCCATGTGTTGGTTGTGATGCATGAGTGCATGATGGTTGATGCTCTAGGCTGACCATTTGAGAGCCTTACCATAGGCTAGAAATGTGGTAGTGTTGCCAGTCACAGGCTGGAGTGTGACAATGTGGGCCCCGCCACAGGTTGAAAATATGGTAGTATTGCCATCACAGGCTGGAGTGTGACAGTTGCCCCGCTACGGGCTGGAACGTGGTTATGGCAGTGTCTAGAGCTGAAAACCAGGTGGGTTTGGATCCAATATATGACTGGTTGAGTCTGAAGTCATTAGATGTGTATTACATGATTGCATGATGGCATCTACATTTATTGGTTTGATGATTTGGAATTTTCTTAATCATGTATTTATACCATAAAGGTTATCCATTTAATTGCTATGTAAGAAGGTAAATTTTATGTATGGGATTCTTACGAGGCTGTTGAGCTCATTATATCTGTTGAAATTTTTTTTACAGGTTGAGGTGATTAATTTGATAGGATGAGATGGAGCGACGTTGCAGTTATTGAAATTAGTTAGATAGATATAAATTCTATTTTAATAAATTTTTTAAAGATTGTAGGAAAAACAATGAACTTATGTTTATGACACTAGTGGATGTTTACCCAGTTTACTTTTAATTTGTGATAATTTCTATTTCTTTAAATAATAAAACTTTTGTGGAATATAGTGTGGATTGATATCATCAGCCTTGCATGGTCTCTAGGGCTTGCCTTAGGGCTCATGCGGCCGTGTCACGTGGCCGAATCAGATGGTGGATTTGGGGTGTAACAGAAGTGGTATCAGAGCCTAGGTTTATGATCATTAGGGATGAAAAAAAAAATTTAAAAATTGACTGAAGTGGCATAAAAACATGGTTTAGGATTCTAGGATTTAGGATCGAAGTGAGAGTGAGCGGAAGAAAATTTTTAAATCTTATTTGAATTGAAAGTTTTGAAATGTGAATTAATTTTGATTGATATATGGATATTAAATTGAAAATTGAACCTTGTTATATAGAAGTTGATATGGCTCAAAGTAAAGGACGTGATCAACCTAGAAGGCCAACCCGATTCGTTGATGGCACAACTGCGTGGGAACCCTCACAATCACAAGGAAGTGATACAGCCTCAAAGGTGTAGGGTTTGCGCCAGGAGGAGCCCCCTATGGTCCCCACCACTGAAGTTCCTAATGCCCCTAGAGTGGGAACCATAGAAGCAGGGACATCAGGAGCATGTAACTACTGCCCAGTTACTAGATATTTGTTGCAACAACAAGCTGCATCAAGGGCAGATATGATGAAGATGATGGAGCTGCAACAACAGCAACAACAACGATTCTTGCAGCAAAATTGCAGCAACAACAACTACAACAGCAACTATGGGATCCTAGAACTCAACCCGAGCGTCGAGTTAAACTGACTGAGTTCAAGAAGTACGCACCGTCGGCTTTCAAGGGAACTACTGACCCTATGGAGGCTGAGAGTTGGTTGAAAGAGATTGAGAAGGTCTTCCAGGCCTTGAAATGTCCAGAGGAGGAAAAGGTCAACTTCGCGACCTTTATATTGCTTGGGGAGGCAGCTGATTGGTGGGAGACAGAGAAAGGAAAACTTAGCCCTAATGATGCACCGCACACCTGGGGGGAATTCAAAAAGGTTTTCTATGAAAAATATTTTCCTCAGAGTGTTAGATTCCAGAAGTTTCGAGAATTTGATCGTCTTGACCAAGGCAATATGACAGTGGTACAATATACTACCAAGTTTGAAGAATTGTTGAGGTATGCACCCACAGTAGTGGCAGAGGAAATTATTCGGGCTCATAAGTATGAAAATGGGCTTAAGGACCCGATCCGACAATGAGTGGCTGCTTTTGAGTTGACCACCTATAAGGAGATGGTGAATAAGGCGTTGGTGATAGAAAAGGGCTTTAATGATATACAAGCTGCACGGGAGAGGACTATGAAGAAAAGAGGTAGGCTTGAAAATTTTCAAGGCCAAGACAAGAGAAACCCTAATACAAAGAGGCATAACAATGCATCCCCAGGTGATGGGACATCAAATAAAGGTGAAATCAAGTGTTTTGGTTGTGGAGGACCACATTTCCTAAGAGATTACGGGCTATCACAGAAGAGGTGCTACACATGTGGACAGCTAGGTCACATAGCAGCAAAGTGTCCCAAGGGGAAAGAACTACAAGGAAAACTAGAGTCTCTAGTAGTGCCACAATCGAGGGAGGTACCGCAAAACCTCGAGCTCAAGGGCATATCTATGCACTCTCAGAGCCAGATGCTAATGCCTCAAATGCTACAGTGACAGGTATGATTAAGTTATTATCATATACAATGTATGCATTGTTTGATCCGGGTGCTACACATTCCTTTATATCTTCTTATTTTGTTAAAAGCAGCAAGTTAACACCTATACCATTAGAAGTTGGGATGTGTGTCTCTACACCAAGTGGAGATCTTATGTTAGTAGAGTCAATGTGTAAGGATTGCATATTAACCATTGGGGATATGGAGATGAAGGCAGATTTGTTAATTTTAGAAATAAAGGATTTCGATTTAATTCTTGGGATGGATTGGCTGGCAGCTTATCATGTTACAATTGACTGTTTTAAAAAGATAGTAAAATTTTAAATTCCTGGGCCAGCTGAGTTTAGCTGTATGGGTGGCAAATCATCTATCCAACTAAAAATGATATCGGCACTATAAGCCAAACAGCTTCTCAGGAAAGGTTGTGAAGGGTATTTAGCTATAGTGCTGTATACCCAACAAAAGGAGCTTTGTACAGAGGACATTCCTGTTGTGAACGAGTTCCCTGATGTTTTTCCAGATGAGTTACCAGGGTTACCTCCAGATAGGGAGATTAATTTTTCTATTGATCTGATTCCTGGTACTGGTCCTATTTCAAAGACTCCATATAGGATGGCTCCAACAGAATTATGAGAGTTGAAGAAACAGTTGCAAGAATTGTTAGATAAGGGCTTTATCAGACCAAGTGTGTCTCCTTGGATGCTCTGTACTATTTGTGAAGAAGAAAGATGGAAGTCTCCGGCTATGTATAGATTATCGGGAGCTGAATAAGATGACTATATGAAATAAATATCCCTTACCAAGAATTGAAGATTTGTTTGATCAATTGCAAGGAGCACAAATATTCTCGAAAGTTGATCTCCGATCAGGGTACCATCAATTAAAGATAAAACCCGAAGATATACCAAAGACAGCTTTTAGGACGAGATATGGGCATTATGAGTTTTTGGTTATGCCTTTTGGATTGACCAATGCACCAGCTGCATTTATGGATCTTATGAATCGGGTATTCAAATCTTACTTAGATCGATTTGTGGTAGTATTCATAGATGATATTCTGATATATTCAAAAGGCTCACAAGAACATAGAGAACATTTGAGGATAGTACTACAGATTCTTCGAGAGGAGAAGCTCTATGCAAAGTTATCTAAATATGAATTCTGGTTGGATAGTGTTGCTTTTCTTGGACATGAAGTCTCTAAGGAAGGTATTTCAGTAGATCCGAAGAAAGTGGAAGCTGTGGTTGCATGGAACAAGCCTTCTAATGTATATGAGGTACGCAGTTTCTTGGGGTTGGCAGGTTACTATCGAAGGTTTGTTGAAGGATTCTCTCGTATTGCCATACCTCTAACTCATTTGACTCAAAAGCGAGTGAAGTTTGAATGGACAGAGGATTGTGAGAAGAGTTTCCAAGAGTTGAAAAGACGATTAGTGACGGCCCCAGTGTTGACTATTCTAACTGGAACTGAAGGGTTTACCATCTATAGTGATGCATCACGTAAAGGACTTGGATGTATGTTAATGCAAAATGGAAAGGTGATTGCTTATGCCTCTAGACAATTAAAATCATATGAGCAAAACTACCCAACTCATGACTTAGAATTGGCAGCGGTAGTGTTTGCTTTAAAAATATGAAGACATTACTTATACGGAGAACAGTGTGATGTCTTTACTGATCACAAGAGCTTGAAGTACATCTTTACTCAAAAGGAATTGAATATGAGGTAGAGAAGATGGTTAGAATTGTTAAAGGATTATGATTTGACCATTAACTATCATCCAGGAAAGGCTAATGTAGTAGCTGATGCTTTAACAGAAAATCTTCAGTGAATTGGCAGCTCTGATAACTAATCAAAGACATATTTCATTGGATTTAGATAGAGCTGATATTGGGGTCTGGATATATGACCCCAAGGTTCAACTTACTGCACTTACAGTACAGCCTACCCTAATAGAGAGAATTAAGATGTCTCAAAAGGAGGACCCGAATTACAAAAGATTATAAAAATGGTGGAGACCGGTGTTCAAACAGAGTTTCGAATTCATAAGGATGGTTCACTAAGATTTGGGAACAGACTTTGTGTACCAAATAATAAAGATCTGAAAGAAGAGATTTTGGGCGAAGCACATAATTCGGCCTATACTATGCATCCTAGAGGTACCAAGATGTACTGTGACTTAAAGAAAAATTTTTGGTGGACTGGTATGAAACGGGACATAGCTCTTCATGTTTCTCAATGCTTAGTATGTCAGCAGGTGAAAGCTGAATATCAAAGATCCGCTGGACCATTGCAGTCTCTTGATATTCCTCAGTGAAATGGGAGCATATCACTATGGATTTTGTAACTGGCTTACCGAGAACCCCTCGGGGTAGTAATGCTGTATGGGTGATTGTGGATCAGTTGACCAAATCAGCTCATTTCTTACCATTTAGGGTTGGATTCTCTTTGGAGAGGTTGGCAGGCATGTATATAGAACAAATTGTGAGGCTGCATGGATTCCAGTGACTATTGTATCTGATCGGGATAGTAGATTTGTTTCCCAGTTTTGGAAAGGTCTTCATAAAGCACTTGGCACCAAGTTGAGCTTTAGTACTGCTTTTCATCCACAAACTGATGGACAATTAGAGCGGACTATACATATCTTGGAGGATATGCTAAGAGCTTGTGTTATAGATTTGGGTGGTGCAAGGGATAGTCATCTGGCCTTGATTGAGTTTGCTTATAATAATAGTTATCAAGCAAGTATCCAAATGGCTCCTTATGAAGCACTATATGGAAGAAAATGTCGGTCTCCAATTTGTTGGGATGATGTTGGTGAGCGAAAATTTTTGGGACCTGAGTTAGTGCAATAAGCTATGGAGAAAATACAAGCAATTCGAGAACGTCTTCGCACAGCTCAAAGCAGACAAAAGAGTTATGCTGATAACAGAAGAAGGAAGCTAGAATTTCAAATTGGTGATCATGTGTTCTTGAAGGTTTCTCCTAGCAAGGGTGTGATGAGATTTGGACTTCGAGGTAAACTAAGTCCCAGATACGTTGGTCCATTTGAAATTTTAGACAGAGTTGGAGAGGTGGCATATCGACTAGCATTACCACCAACTCTGTCAAATGTGCACAATGTCTTTCATGTGTCAATGTTGAAGAAATATGTTCCAGATCCAAATCATGTGGTAGAGCATGAGCCATTGCATCTTCAAGAGGACTTGACTTATAATGAATATCCAGTGCGGATTGTGGACAGAAAGGATCAGATTTTACGTCATCGTACTATACCTTATGTGAAGATACAATGGAGTTTCATGTGTCAATGTTGAAGAAATATGTTCCAGATCCAAATCATGTGGTAGAGCATGAGCCATTGCATCTTCAAGAGGACTTGACTTATAATGAATATCCAGTGTGGATTGTGGACAGAAACGATCAGATTTTACGTCATCGTACTATACCTTATGTGAAGATACAATGGAGCAACCACTAGAGAGAGAGGCCACTTGGGAATTGGAGTCAGAAGTAAAAGATAAGCATCCTCAACTCTTTGATGTATCAGGTAAGAAAAATTTCGAGGACGAAATTTATTTTAAGGGGGGAAGAATGTAAGGTCCGTGAAATTGGGGAGGAGTTGATCCTCCTCCTAACCACCCGTGATATTGGGGAGGATAAACTCCTCCCCTAGCCGGCCCCTAAAATAGGGAAGAAATTTGGGGAGGATATACTCCCCCTAACCGACTTGTGAAAATAGGGAAGAAATTTGGGGAGGAGTTACTCCTCCCCCTAAATGCCGCTCATGTGATATTGGGGAGGATAAACTCCTCCCCCTTAACCGCCGCACGAGAAGAGGGGAGGAATCCCTCCTCCCCTACGCTAGCTTGGCTTGGCAACATGAGAAATAAAGAGGGGACGGGCGGCTAGGGTTGTTTCGTAGCGCCGCCAAGGAAAAAAAGAGAGAGAGAGAGAGAAGAAGAAGAAGAAGAAGGAGGAAAAAGTGGAGAAGCAAAGCCCTCCATCGTCAAGATATTGTTGGACGCTAGGAAAGAGAGGTAAGTTTTTTTTTAGCAGATCATTAAATATGGAAAGGAATTAGGCATAGATGATAAACGCGGTAAGGGAATTATAATATATAGTATATATACGGGAGAGGAGAAGGGTGAGTGCTCGAATTGCAATACAGACCCAATGATGGGTTTTAGAAGAAAAATTAATTTTTATTTTATTTATTAAAGTTTATTTCTATTAATTAATAAAATATATAAATTGTATCAGCTGAAGGGGACAACCAGCGTGATAGGGAGGAGTTAAATTCAAGTCGTCAGTGAAGGATTGTTAGCCGAATTGTGAAGTAAGAATTCTCCTACATAATTTTTATCGCTATTATATAATAATAATTATTGGTTTTTGATGATTTACGTTGGATGAATTATGATTTCATGCTGTTTTCTGATTCTTGGTTTTGTTTGGTTGATGAATATTGCCTAATTATGATTTATAAAAATTTTATTGTCATGGTTGAGTTGTGATGCATTGATATGCATGCCATGTGTTGGTTGTGATGCATGAGTGCATGATGGTTGATGCTCTAGGCTTGCCATGTGAGAGCCTTGCCATAGGCTAGAAATATGGTAGTGTTTCCAGTCACAGGCTGAGTGTGACAACATGGGCCCCGCCACTAGCTGAAAATATGGTAGTGTTACTCGTCACAGGCTGAAGTGTGATAGTTGCCCCGCCACGGGCTGGAACGTGGTTATGGCAGTCTAGAGCTGAAAACCAGGTGGGTTTGGATCCAATGTATGACTGGTTGAGTCTGAAGTCATTAGATGTGTATTACATGATTGCATGATGGCATCTACATTTATTGTTTTGATGGTTTGGAAATTTTCTTAATCATGTATTTATACCATAAAGGTTATCCATTTAATTGCTATGTAAGAAGGTAAATTTTATGTAGGGGATTCTTACGGGGCTATTAAGCTCATTATATCTATTGATTTTTTTTTTACATGTTGAGTGATTAATTTGATAGGATGGGATGGAGCGACGTTGCAATTATTGAAATTAGTTAGATAGATATAAATTCTATTTTAATAATTTTTTCTAAAAATTGTCGGAAAAACAATGAACTTATGTTTATGACACCAGTGGATGTTTACCTAGTTTACTTTTAATTTTGATAATTTCTATTTCTTTAACTAATAAAACTTTTGAAATATAGTGTGGATTGATATTATCAGGCCTTGCATGGTCTCTAGGGCTTGCCTTAGGGCTCATGCGACGTGTCACATGGCCGAATCAGATGGATGGATTTGGGGCATGACAAAAAGTTCAATTCAGGCAAAAAAAAAACTCAAAAGTGATACTCCATGACATTTTAACTCAATCATAAAGCTCATTTCCATTAAATAACAATATACACTTCCACAACTACTACATCAGGAAAAATGCCTCCAGAGAAAAGAAATACTCTTCTACATGATGTTGTGCTGAAAAACTGCTATCCTTCTTAAGCAAAACCCATTTTATGAAGCTAATGAGATGGCTCTTATAATACTCAAAACAGACTCTAATTGAAAAAGAAAAGTTTGAATAGTTTATAACTTAAGTTCATCTACTATTAATTAACTTTCACTTAAGCTTTTAGAGCCACATGATTTGGCCTACTAACAAGCTAATTAAATTAGCAAATAGGCTTGAAGCATTACAACTCTCATTAAACTATTCAACTCTTATTAAACCATTCATAGATCCAATTAATTGTGCATGGACTATTTATAGATCCCATAACAAAAGGAAGTTTAGGCCATGTAATTCAGACGTACGTATAGGATATACAGGAAGGGAACATGAATATCAAGAAGGACCATTCATAGATCCAATTAAGTGTGCATGGACCATTCATAGATCCAATAATAGATTTAGATTGTGGATACCAATTTGGTTATCAGCAAAGTTTGTTTTTTGAAATAATATCTAATAATTGTTCTTTTGACCTAATAATATCTAATCAATGTTGCCTATAACTATAGTCATCTGTCCAGTGTACTTGTTATGATAAGCTGTATCATAGTACCAATTTTCTTGAAAATATTGTAATGCGCAGATAAATGAAGTTTAGCGGTGCACATAGATCGGATTGGATTGATATAGAGATATTTTTTAAAACCCCAAACCATTAAACCGAAATCGATTTTTTGTGGCCAAAGTAATGCATATTCTCACCATTTGACCCCAACTCAAACAAAAATTATTACATTCTTATGGTATTCTAATGGGATTGTTGTGTTATCTTTTTTGATAAATTCAAAGAAAGTGAGTGATGAAACAAAATGCAATGGTAGTATTTGATTAAGTTAAAAATACAAGGGTCTTAGTAATTTTTCTCAAATTATTTTTTCTATCTAAAAGTAGTTTAAAATGTCAATAAACTTTATTTTTTAGATTTTATAATATCAAATCATAGTATCAATGAATTAAAAATTTAATATAACTTATGTGATATTAACATCGATCACTTGTGTCACAATTATAGTA
>UESW01003751.1:20697-41545 GCA_900491605.1 Calamus simplicifolius | reverse complement strand
AGTGTGGGAATAGAAACAGCTGAGGTTAATCGAGTGCTTTATAGAATGCATCTATGCGGTAATTGCATTACAAAATGAACACACTGCCATCTACAGCTCTCAATAAAATCCTTTCCAGGGAAATAGATGGTGAAGATCTCTGTTTGCAATGATTATTAACTAGAAATAAAGAAGTCATTTGAATAAATATCATAGTTATCAAAAAAGTATTGCTTAAAAAGAAAAAAAACGAAATAATAAAGTACTCAAAGTCATCACATTACAGTGCTCATCCCTTAATTTTCTTGAAGTGCTGGCTATCATTTCTGATGGGGCCAGTGGGCCCCCCATAGGCCACTAAGACAACATCTGGGCTCGACCTTAGTGAATCGGCCTTTCCTCCGCGGGCCCAACAGGTCCAGGGCAGTCTCTTCGAGTCTGCCACCTTTTCTCTTTCCTCCGCATGAACATTATTCGCTCTCGGCCATGAACAGTGTCGGCCTTCATGAACAGTGTTGCTCTCGGCCATGAACAGTGTCGGCCTCCGTGAACAGTATTCGCTCTCGGCCATGAACAGTGTCGGCCTTCGTGAACAGTGTTCGCTCTCGGCCATGAACAGTGTCGGCCTCCGTGAACAGTATTTGCTCTCGGCCATGAACAGTGTCGGCCTTCATGAACAGTGTTCGCTCTCGGCCATGAATAGTGTCGGCCTCCATGAACAGTGTTCGCTCTCGGCCATGAGCAATGTCGGCCTCCGTGAACAGTGTTTGCTCTCGGCCATGAACAGTATCGGCCTCCATGAACAGTGTTCGCTCTCAGCCATGAACAGTGTCGGCCTCCATGAACAGTGTTTGCTCTCGGCCATAAACAGTGTTGGCCTCCATGAACAGTGTTCGCTCTCGGCCATGAACAGTGCCATGCAAGTGAACAGTGCCATGCAAGCACTCTATAATCAATTCTCTACAAGGGACAGCTGGCTTCAACTCAACATCATCCTTCTCCCCAACGGCTGTAACTTAGGACCACACAACTAACTTTATTATCCATCACTGTCCGCATAGGACAACCAAAAAGGTGACGTAGGGGATATGTTTGGCAAGCGCCGTAACGATCAGCCATGCCCTGCGACCACCTACTCTGACAGGACACGGCCTGTAACTTGACACGTCATATGGAGGTAAGCTCCACTGTGCTGCCATCAATTAATGTTCTGACAAGTGATCACGCCCCAAGCCCACGGACTCCAAGCATCTATAAAAAGGGTAAGAGAGACTCCGACCAAGTAACACACTCATAACGCTCCTAAACACTCACAGAGAGAGCTCTTCTCGGAGCCTCTCTCTCTCTCTTTCTCTTTCGAGCTTCCTCAAGCTCACGGCTGTTGCCTAGAGCGCTGACTTGAGCGTCGGAGGGTCCCCGCCAAAATTTTCGGCCCTCGGGACTTGTTTGCAGGCCCGCAGGCGCAAGGAGCTTGCCGGAGGACCCCAGGCTCGCTGGAGGAGGCGATCGGACGCTCGAGGCCGGTGATTTGGCGTCAACAGATTGGCGCGCCAGGTAGGGGAGGGTCAGCGATGCTGATTTGCAGATCCTCATCCCTTTTCATCAAAATGACGGATCGTGAAGAGGGTGAGGATAAGAATCCAGGAAGCTTTCACCAGTTATGCTGGGGGGCACCCTCAACAAGCTGAGCAACAAGATGCTAGTTCTCTGTTCCACCATCACCACCAGTTCATGCCATTCAAGCAAAATACCGAGCCACCCTCACCCTGAAGATCCAAGCATTAGCGGCAGTTGTTCAAAGGATATGGAAGAAATATTCCATGGCCACGTGGCAACAAGCTCAGGAGCAAAAGCAACCTCAAACTCAAACTCAACGGCAATTTAAGGCTCGGGCTCGTTAGCCGGCAAGAGCGCCACACCTTGCCATCCAAATCTTAACTCCTAGTCACCTCAAGTATTTATGGGCATTTTTATTCCTAGCGATGATAAGCTAAGACATGCTGAAGCTATTAATGCAAGGTGGGAGATGAGGACAAAGGGCTTTGACCGTTGACTCTATCTACCCCCTCTCTCTCTTTTCTCTGCTGCACCCAGAGCCAATCCGAACCCAAGACCTCCTGCGGATTCCATTCCAGCTGCCTTCGGATTTCAGCACTGGTACCCTCCGCCTTCAATCAACATAGTTATCTAGGGGTAGGTCGTCAACTCAGTGGAAGGAGAGAGAGACCATGGAAGCTAGAGGGCCCCTTGCCTTGAACCAATGTGGAGGCTGCCCAAATCCTGTAACTCCCAGCAACATCCTCTCTTCTAGCCATCCGTCTTCAGCGGACTCTCCCAGCCGCTCATCTTCAACGGCCGCTAGCTGCCCGGGCTTCCCTCGGCGACCTCTGGCTCCCGAGTCCGACTCTGACCCTCGTTCGTGGCTCCGCTCCAGCGTCCTCGGCTCTGGATCTCATCTCTCTCTTCACTGCACTTCAAAGATGGGTCCCCAGCTTCATTTCGGAGAGGAGCTGGTCATCAACCAACTCCAGGCTCTGTCCCAACTTGATTCCCTAGGGGGCAGACCACCAGCGGGCGAAAGTGCTCAAATCCGCAGAAGGAAAATAAGGGGAAGACCAACCTTGCATCATCATTCAAGATCGATGTACCATCGGCACTGAAGACCGGTGTACCATCGGATCCAAAAAGCCCGATGTACCATCGGCACTCAAGCCCGAGGTCAGCTCGGCACCAAAGGCCAAAGACTGACTCCAACGTCGGCAGCAAAGATCGTTGGCACAAAGAAAAGGCTCATGACGACTTTCAACTCTCAGATCACCCTTCGGGGTTAAAAAGGCTCCTGACGACTTTCAACTCTCAGGTCACCCTTCGGGGTTAAAAGGCTTCTGACGACTTTCAACTCTCAGGCCACCCTTCGGGGTAAAAAAAGGCTCCTGACGACTTTCAACTCTCAGGTCACCCTTCGGGGTTAAAAAGGTACCTGACGACTCTCAACCTCAGGTCACCCTCCGGGGTTCAAAAGGCTCTCAACGTCCTCAATTTTGCCTCAGCAGCTTCGTCACAGCCTCAACGGCTTCATTTCAGCCTCAGCGGCTTCAGCCCTGCATTAGCGGCCAACGGCCAATCGAGTAAGACCTTTATCTAAATTTATACTTGCAACACATTTCTGGTTACTTTCAGCCATCAAGAAGCCCCAAGACAACTCACAGCTAGGAGAGGCCAACTCTTCAGCTCACAGTTGATGGGCACCCACCTCCAAATTTCATGACAAAAGAAGAAGACCCAACTAGCTCACAGCCGGGAGAGGTCAACTCCTGACTCACAGCTAACGGGCATTCACTTCCGGGCTCCGCATAGGGAGAGGATTACTGGCTGCCAGTCAAAGGTAACTAACTTACCTCCAAACTTTGTTTAAAAGTTTTAGAACAAGCAAAATGCATGGCTCCAAAGAGCGTGAAGATGTCTACACAAGGCATCACAAAAGGAGAGGAGCTTCCCCACCGTGAAGGAATCACAGTTAAAGCTGACATGAAAGGGCGGGCGCGAAGGTAAAGAGTTCTACACTCCTTTCGTTTAACTAACGCAGAGCACACAAGCTCAAGGAGTATGGGGGGCATCTGATGGGGCCAGTGGGCCCCCCATAGGCCACTATGACAACATCTGGGCTCGACCTTAGTGAATCGGCCTTTCCTCCGCGGACCCAACAGGTTCAGGACGGTCTCTCCGAGGCTGCTACCTTTTCTCTCTCCTCCGCATGAACAGTATTTGCTCTCGGCCATGAACAGTGTCGGCCTCCATGAACAGTGTTCGCTCTCGGCCATGAACAGTGTCGGCCTCCATGAACAGTGTTTGCTCTCGGCCATGAACAATGTCGGCCTCCATGAACAGTGTTTGCTCTCGGCCATGAACAATGTCGGCCTTCGTGAACAGTGTTTGCTCTCGGCCATGAACAATGTCGGCCTCCATGAACAGTGTTCGCTCTCGGCCATAACAGTGTCAGCCTCCATGAACAGTGTTTGCTCTCCGCCATGAACAGTGTTCGCTCTCGGCCATGAACAGTGTTCGCTCTCGGCCATGAACAGTATCGGCCTCCATGAACAGTGTTCGCTCTCGGCCATGAACAGTGTCGGCCTCCATGAACAGTGTTCGCTCTCGGCCATGAACAGTGTCGGCCTCCATGAACAGTGTTCGCTCTCGGCCATGAACAGTGTCGGCCTCCATTAACAGTGTTCGCTCGCTCTCGGCCATGAACAGTGTCGGCCTCCATGAACAGTGTTCGCTCTCGGCCATGAACAGTGTCATGCAAGCACTCTATAATCAATTCTCTATAAGGGACAGTTGGCTTCAACTCAACATCATCCTTCTCCCCCAACGGCTGTACCTTAGGACCCATACAACTAACTTTATCACCCATCACTGTCCGCATAGGACAACCAAAAAGGTGACGTAGGGGACATATTTGGCAAGTGCCGTAACGATCGGCCATGCCCTGCGATCACCTACTCTGACAGGACACGGCCTGCTGCTTGACACGTCATATGGAGGTAAGCTCCACTGTGCTACCATCAATTAATGTTCTGACAAGTGATCACGCCCCAAGCCCACGGACTCCAGGCATCTATAAAAAGGGTAAGAGGGACTTCGACCAGGTAACACACTCATAACGCTCCTAAACACTCACAGAGAGAGCTCTTCTCGGAGCCTCTCTCTCTCTCTTTCTCTTTCGAGCTTCCTCAAGCTCACGGCTGTTGCCCAGAGCGCTGACTTGAGCGTCGGAGGGTCCCTGCCGGAATTTTCGGCCCCCAGGACTTGTTTGCAGGCCCGCAGGCGCAAGGAGCTCGCCGGAGGATCCCGGGCTCACTGGAGGAGGCGATCGGACGCTCGAGGCCGGTGATTTGGCGTCAACAATTTCTATATTTGTTCACTAATAACATGGTTCTTTCAAACCTGGACTCTTTGAGCTTGCAAGTAAGGAAAAACAAGTTGCCTGTTTCTAGTAACATGAACCTCGATGCAAGAAATGTAGTCATATTGGCTGGTCAATCACCAAAAGCCTCTATTAAAATGTTTTAGTATGGCAATGGACGCAATGGAGAACGGGAAAAGAGGAACAAAAGAAAGCTGGACACAAAGGAATGATTTGAGTACAACTTCACTATCTAGATTACATTACATATACTAGTTTTTGGCACATTTAATGCAAGTTAGAGGCAATGTCTATGTTTAACATTTAGGAGGCTAGAAACTATGTTACTTTTGTTAGAGCTAGTCGTAGAATTCTCGAGCTAAAGAAAGATATATTTCGATATTTATGCAGGACTTCAGTCCTAATCTATATGGTCTTGAAATTTTAGAAGACAAAGCAAGATATATTTCTATATATGTATAGGACTCAAGTCCTAATCCTTATAGTACACCATATTTTCCTTCTCTACATAAGCACAAGTAGCTCTGGCTTTTAAGATGGCTCTAACTCAAGCTAAAGCACAGACCTCAGAGACCTAAGCCCTAAAGTACTCCAAGTAATTTAGAAAATTATTATGAGAGTTCAAGAGAAGATTCTATCGAGTGTAAGTGGATTTAGTGATTTATAAAAAAGAGTCTTTAGTAGAGAAAAAATCCTAGTAATCTCATAGTTCAATGAGGAACAATTCTTGTAATCTTCAAATATTCTCGATAGTAAAACTTTCTCCTCTCCTTCGCCCGTAAATGTAGGCCAATGGACCAAATCATATAAATTCCTGTGTCTACTCTTTTGTTTGTTTTTCATTTTTCTTTTCCGTTAATCTCTCATCACTTGCATGCCTTTGTCGTAACAAGTCGTATTAGGACTTGCTATTATCGTAACAACTCCCTTCTTCTTTAAATGATACAAGCCCCACAAAGTTTATTTTTATTACTAGAATTATATGAGAAGAGAGACAAATGAAGGTGCCTCAGAAACAGATATGCCTCATCAGCAAGTTGGAGAAGGAATGGGCTATAGCTTTCAAGGAGCTGTAGTTTCAGGCAGCAGCTAAACAGAAGAAGGCTTAACTCCCCTCCATGGTGAACACTGTTTTTTTTTGTATATTGGTGCATCTAATATAATGTCATTCTTAACTTGGAATGCAATGAGGTATTGGTGATCCTGTGAAATAGATATATATGAAAGATAGCATCATAAGCTCAGGCTACAACATTCTTGGTTTACAAGAAAGAGGTAATATATTTCAAGGAAGAAATGTTTAAAAATTTGGTGTTAAAAAAATTTTAAATTTAAATTCAAAAAGATTTGTAGATTTTATGGCAGATAACATGACATTATGAAACGGATGGAGTTAAGGATGTGGCACTGTGAATTAGGGCATGAAATTTCTCTCATTTTCTTAATAATTTATTAGAAGTTTTAATTTTAAGTACCAAAAAAGTTATGAAGATATTATGATAGGTGACATTTAACTAATTTCTTCATTACATGATTTGGATCACTAAATTTGCAACCTGAATCTAGAGATGGCAATTTATGGCTGGCCCTCTAACCTGATCTACATCCAACCTAGCTTGACCTTATTGTCACCGTTATCCAAACTTGAACCAATTTGAATCTAGTACAACATGTCTTCTAAAAACCCTCCTTAAATACAATAATAATAATATTTTTTTACAATATAATTAATCAGTAATTGTATTGTCAAATTGTAACTACAAACAATATTGATTAAATCTTACACCAAAAACATTTTTTGATAATATCTATATGTTGCATGTTATAATTGTATCGACGACTTATTTATGATATAATTAGATCATTAATTTATATATGTTTAATATCATTTGTATTTAGATTACTTTCGACTTGATTTGATTTAAAATCAGATGAGTTAGTAAATTGATATTAAAATAGACTAATTCAATTCAAAGGGTATTGGACTAGAGCCCTGATCTGGCTGATGTAGCCACGAAGGTAATCATGGCAAAATCAAAAGCTTAAGTCGGCCGAGTCGGCCCTGACCTTTCCAAGTCGGCCCCGCTCTGGTCCGACACCTCTAAGTCGGCCAAGTCGGTCCCGACCTTCCCAAGTTGGTCCCTCTCAGCTCCGGCATCTCCAAGTCGGCCAAGTCGGCCCCGACCTTCCCAAGTCGGCCCCGGCACCTCTAAGTTGGCCGAGTCGGCCCCGACCTTCCCAAGTCAGCCCCGCTCGGCCCCGGCACCTCCAAGTCGGTCGAGTCGGCCCCGACCTTTTCAACTCGGCTCCGCTCGGTCCCAGCATCTCCAAGTCGGCCAAGTTGGCCCCGACCTTCCCCGGTCCGCCTCGGCATCTCCAAGTCGGCCGAGTCAGCCCCGACCTTCCCAAGTCGGCTCCGCTCGGCCCCGGCACCTCCAAGTCGGCCGAGTCGGGCCCGACCTTCTCAAGTTGGCCCCACTCGGTCCCGGCATCTCCAAGTCGGCCAAGTCAGCCTCGACCTTCCCCGGTCGGCCCCGCTCGGTCCCAGCATCTTCAAGTCGGCCAAGTCGGCCCCGACCTTCTCAAGTCGGCCTAACTCGGCCCCGGCATCTTCAAGTCGACCAAGTCAGCTCCGGCCTTCCCAAGTCAGCCCCGTTCGGCCCCAGCACCTCCAAGTCGGCCGAGTCGGCCCCAACCTTCCCAAGTCAGCCCCGCTCGGCTCCGACATCTTCAAGTCGGCCGAGTCGGCCCCGACCTTCCCAAGTCGGCCCCGCTCGGCTCTGGCATCTCCAAGTTGGCCGAGTTGGCCCCGACCTTCCCAAGTTGGCCCCGCTCAGCCTCGGCATCTCCAAGTCGGCCGAGTCGGGCCCCGACCTTCCTCGGTTGGCCCCGCTCAGCCTCGGCATTTCCAAGTCGGCCGAGTCGGGCCCCGACCTTCCCCGGTCGGCCCCGACGTCCCCCAGAAGAGCCGAGGCGGTCCCAACTTTCCCAAGTCGGCCCCAGGACGGTCCTGGCCATTCAGGCCGCCATCCTTCTGACCCGCGCCATCTGACATCGCCATGCCCAACTACCCACTGGCCATGCCTCCGATGGGACCAGACCTAACTACCCATTAGCCACACTGACTGATGGGACTTAGCCCATCAACCATCATTTTTTTCTCTTTGATAGGACATGACCCACCAACCAGTCCAGATTCACGCAACCCCCACGACCCCACGGACATTCCTTTCTCACGGAACTCCACATGATCGTGCAGGTGTCAACCACCTATAAAAGGGTAAGTTCACTCAAGAACCAGGTACGCAAACTCATATACTCGCTACCCTAATACTCAGAGAGGGATTCCCCTTTCTAAGGACTCTTTTCACCCCAAGAAGAGCTCGTCTGAGCTCTTCCTCAACTGTGACCTCGGTTGCTGACTTGAGCGTCGGAAGGTCCCCACCGAAGCACCCTTTCGGTCTTGGGACTTTTTGTAGGCCATACGATTGGGCATGGATTCGAGGATTAAGCAGCTCTCTCCTCCTGACGTTCAAGATCGGCGATTGGGCATCATCAGATTGGCACGCCAGGAAGGGGGAAAGAACATTGAGGGTGCTTGCTTAGTCATCTGTGATACCTAGCGACAAACTCTTACCCCCTCGTCTTCCTTCATCGAGCCATAGTGGTAACACGTGCTCAAGATGCTTCCATCAGTTGTCCGGCGGGGCTTCCCCCGCCGGCAGGCAGCAGGAGGCTAATCCCCCTGCTGTCGATCCTCTCGTCCCTTGTCCTCCACCAGATGCGGCTGCCCCGGCTGCGGAACAGCTGGCAGCTCTCACTCAACAAGTCCGAACTCTCACCGCCATGGTCCATGGACTTCAGCAGCAGCAATCTGTGGCCACCCAGCACCAGACCGCTCCCTCTACCAGTCAGCAGTCCGCAAGGGGAGGCTCTCCCCAGCGAGAGGCCGGTCGTCGTCAGGTTTCCCCTAGGAAGCCTCGTCGTGAGCCCTCCAAGCGGCCACGGTCCCCTGATTGCGTCCCGAGCAAGTTTTCTCCGGAGCCGCACCACCAGGAGGAACCAAAGCAGAAGTCCCACCTTCCGCGTCCTTCTCCTTCTTCTTCCTCTTCTTCCTCCTCCGAGCCATCTCGAAGGGCCCCGACGATCAGCCGCCAGGCGGAGGAGCGCCTGGATGAGTACAATCGGCAACTAGACGAGCTCGCCCAGAAGATCAACAATCAACTGAAGGAGGAGTACGACACCCGTCCTTCCTACACCCGCCGGATATTGGAGGAGCCTATCCCCTCTAGATTCCATTTTCCCTAGATAGATCTGTACGATGGTACGATGGATCCTCTCGACTACCTCGAGAGTTATAAAGCCATGATGCAAGTCCAGGGTGCTGCGAACACCCTTCTTTGTAAGGATTTCCCTGCTACTCTACGGAAGGCTGCTTGCGCTTGGCACTCGCGCGTGCCCCCTCACAGCATCGACTCCTTTCGAGAGCTAGAAAGGACCTTTCTGGCGCATTTTGATGCCTGCCGGCGAATCTCAAGGGTTGCAAACAGCCTCTTCTCCGTGCGCCAAAAGGAGGGGGAGTCGCTGCGGGACTTTGTGTCCCGGTTCAAGACCGCTGCCCTTGAAGTCTATCATCTCGACGATGTGGTGGAAATGTTAGCGCTGAAGCGGGGGCTCCTCCTGTCCCGCTTCACCTTTTCTCTGGACAAGAAGCCCCCGAGTTCCTACTCCGACCTCCTCCTCTGGGCTCAGAAGTATATCTGTGCGGATGAGGCCGACCTCACCCGCTGAGAATCCTCAAGGAGTTCCAGCCACAAGTCTGCTCGCCTCGAGCCGGGTGGACCCCCTCGCCATCGGCGGTTCGATCCATCCTGCCGATCTAACAACAGGCGTCAAAGCCCCGTCCCTGATGAGAGCAAGCTCACGCCCCTTCTCGCCCCCCGATCTCACATCTTTATGGAAATCGAGGGCGGGCCTTATATCCAGTGCCCTCCTCCTATGAAGAAAGGTCATCCCCGTGACAAGAGCCGTTATTGCCGATTCCATCAAGATTATAGACATGACACCGACAATTGCTTCAACCTGAAACGTGCTATTGAGGAGCTCATCCAGCGGGGCTACCTTGTCAAGTATGTTCAGAAGATGCCACAACCGTTGCCGGCACTCATGGGGCCCCCGCCCGCTCAGGCCGCTGTCGACAACACCCCCATGGAGCGGACGATCGGGATGGTGTCTTGGGGAGCGGCTTCCTCATCCAAGCGGCCGAGAGGGAGGAGACACCGGGTAATGTAGTTCTTGGGGGGGACCGGTAAATGTTGAAAATGTAAATAATGAAGGCATCGTCGTCTCTATGACAATCGCCAAGCATCCTATAAAAAGGATACTAGTTGATAGTGGCAGCTCAGCTAACATCCTTACCTATGACGCCTTTATTCGGATAGGATTGTCCCTTGACTCTCTTCAGCATGTGGCAACCCCTTTAGTTGGATTTAGTGGGGACTCAGTAAGGGTTGAGGGTGAGATATCCTTTGCTTGTGACAGCCGAAACATCGCCATGCCAAAGCATGGTCATCATGAAGCTCCTGGTCGTACGAGTCCCCTTGGCATACAATGCCATCCTCGGGCGACCAGGTTTAAATCTATTGTATGCGATTATCTCCATCCAATGCCTACTGGTACAGTTCCCTACTAGCGGAGGTGTCGGGGAGATGAAGGGTGAGGTTGGCTCAGTCCTGCCCTGCTATCACACAGCGTCAAGTCCTTTGGAGGCCGAGTCGGTCCCAGAAGCGCCTGACCCCAAGGAGTCCAGCAGAGGGGGAGAGCCGGCCGAGCACCTCCTAACCTTTCCCCTCGGGGACGATCCGGCAAAGACCGTGCGTATCGGCGGACTCCTCCTCCCGGAAGATCGTGATCGCCTCCTAACCTTCCTGCGGGCCAACTCGGACATCTTCGCGTGGTCAGCGTCTGATATGCCTGGCATCCCTCCAGAGGTGATCACCCAGAAGCTCAATATCGATCTGAAACACCATCCGGTCCGCCAAAGGAAGAGAAGCTTCGCTCCGAGCGGCAAAAAGCTATCGATGAGGAGGTCAACAAGCTGCTCAGTGCCGGACACATCCGAGATGCGCATTACCCTAGCTGGTTGGCTAATGTGGTCATGGTGCGAAAGGCAAATGGGAGCTGGAGAATCTGCATCGACTTCATAGACCTCAACAAGGCGTGTCCAAAAGACAGTTTTCCCTTGCCAAGGATAGACCAGCTAGTGGATTCCACCTCCGATCACGAGCTCCTCAGCTTCATGGACGCCTTCTATTGCTACAAAGTGATGCCCTTCAGTCTCAAGAACGTGGGGGCAACCTACCAAATATTGATGAACAAAGTCTTTTAGGACCAGTTGGGCCTGAACATGGAGGTCTATATGGACGACATGCTGACAAAAAGCATCTGTGCCTCCAACCACGTTTCCGACCTTAAGGAAACCTTCAACAACCTCCGCCGCTTTTAGGTCAAACTAAATCTCAAGAAGTGTGCCTTTGGGGTCACGGCGGGCAAGTTCTTGGGCTTTATGGTAACTAAGCGAGGGATTGAGGCAAACCCAGAGAAGATCAGCGCCATCCTCGACATGAGGCCACCATCCAGCAAAAAGGAAGTGCAGTGACTGATGGGGAGAGTAGCGGCTCTGAGTCGTTTCCTCTCCAAATCAGCCGAGAGGTGCTTGCCCTTCTTCAAGGCCCTACGGAAAGTGAACAGCTTCGAGTGGATGGACGACTGCCAGAAAGCCTTCGACGGACTGAAGGCATTTCTGTCTTCTCCACCGTTCCTATCCAAGCCAAGGGACGGGAAGAGTTTTTTTCCTCTACCTCACTGCCTCTCCCGAGGCTATCAGCTCAATTTTGGTGCGTCTTGATGCCGACGGAAACTAGAGGCCCGTTTATTACGTAGGCAAGGTGCTCCACGATGCGGACGTCAGGTACTCCAAGACAGAAAAAATCATCTTCACCCTGATCGTCTCCGCTCGACGTCTCCGCCCGTATTTTCAAGCACATCCTATTGTGGTGCTCACGGATCAGCCCCTCCGAGCCATCCTGGCCCGTCTTGACATCTCAGGCCGACTCGCCAAGTGGGCCATCAAGCTAGGAGAGTTCGACCTCTCCTTTCAAGCGCGGTCGGCTCTAAATTCCCAAGTCCTGGCCGATTTCCTGGTCGAATGCACTTGGGTGGATGACGTGACTGAGGAGGCTTCCATGGAGCAGCATGAGCCCATGCTGAGCGATGATGGAGGGACTTGGATCCTTCATGTGGACGATGCATCGAACTCTCAGGAAGCGGTGCCGGCCTCATTCTTGCCGGACTGAGTGGAGAGAGAGCAGAATGTGCCCTGCATTTCCTATTCAAAGCCACCAATAGCCAAGCCGAGTACGAGGCCCTGCTAGCAGGATTGAGGCTAGCCCAAGAGTTCGGAATAAGGCATCTCAGAGCTTTCACTGACTCGCAACTCATCTCCGGACAAATCAATGGAGAGTACGAGGCATGTGACCCTGCTATGACTCAGTACCTGGGCAAGGTTCGGCTCTTAATCTCCCCGTTAGCATTTTTCAGCATCAGTTACATTCCCCGGAGCGAGAATACCAAGGCCGACATCCTCTTCCGCCTGGCTACCTCCGCTGCCGGCATCGCAAGGGACGCCTACATCGAATACCTAGAAAGGCCCAGTATAGAAGATGGCGAGGAAGTCCTCCCGCTCACCCAAGAGCCAACCTGGATGGATGCCTACATCCGCTATCTCACTGATGGCACCCTCCCTGATGATCGCAACGAAGCCAAGCTACTCAAGTAGAGGGCCTCCAAATTCATCCTCCTAGACGGATGTCTATACAAGAGGTCGTTCTCCTACCCCCTGCTCAAATGCGTGGGACCCACCGATGCCGACTACATACTTAGAAAAATCCATAAAGGCATCTGCAGAAATCACCTGGGGGGCAGGCCCCTGGCCCAGAAGGCCCTTCGTCAGGGATACTTCTGGCTCACCATGAGGGAGGACACTGCCAAACTAGTTCAGAAGTGCGATGGTTGCCAGCGCCATGCACACATCCAGCATCAGCCGTCTACCCCGCTAAGCCTGCTTTCAGCTCCTTGTCCTTTTGCTCAATGGGGAATGGACATCCTTGGGCCATTCCCCCCAGCTTCGGGACAGCGGAGATTCTTGCTAGTAGCCATCGACTACTTCACCAAGTGGGTCGAGGTCGAGGCGCTGGCTAAGATCACCGAGAGTAAGGTCAAAGCCTTATTCTGGAAGTTGATCATACGCCGCTTTGGCCTACCTCACACTCTCATCACAGACAACGGATGCCAGTTCAACAATGATGCATTCAAGGCTTTCTGCGGCGAGCTGGGTATTCGCCATCGATTCACCTCTATCGGCCACCCCCAGACCAACGGAGAGGCCGAGGTTATGAACCGCACCATTCTCAAAGGGCTCAGGACTCGGCTAGACGGATCCAAGGGGGTCGATGGGTAGAGGAGCTCCCCAGTGTAATATGGGCTTACCATACGACCCCTAGAGCCCCGACGGGCGAGACTCCCTTCAGTCTCGTCTTCGGATCCGAAGTCGTCATCCCTGTTGAGATCGAATTGCCCAGTCCGCGTGTGGAGTCCTTCAACGAGGAAAATAATTCCACACTGATACGAGCCAACCTGGACTTCATCGACGAGGCGCATGACCGAGCGAGGCTACGCATGGCGACCTTCCGCTAGTGGGCAGCCAAATACTATAATGCCCGAGTTCATCCCAAGGTCTTTCGCCCTGGAGATCTAGTTTTGAGAAAGGCTGAGATATCCAAGCCTACGGAGGGGGGCAAACTGTTCCCCAACTGGGAGGGTCCTTATCGCATCGCCGAGATACTCCACCGGGGGCATACAAACTAGAAGAACTCGACGGACGATCCATTCCACGTACCTAGAATGCAGATAACCTCCATCAATATTATCAATGATGTATCCCCCCAGAGCAGGAGTAATAAAAGGGTCCCTTCCAGTGCCACAGCCTACTCTCCCTTGTGTCCAAGGACCAGATCTTAGAAAAGGAGCTCACCGGCATCGCGGCCTACGGGATACCACTCGGCCCCGGCACGGAGGTGCCCCTGAGTCGGTTAAGACCCTAAAGGCTCCGTACCCAGTCGAGTCACCCCTTGGGCAACACACAAACCTCCGAGGTGATTCTAAAGGAGCTCGCCGGCATCGCGGCCCATGGGACACCACTCGGCCCCGGCACGGAGGTGCCCCCGAGTTAGTTAAGACCCTAAAGGCTCCGTACCCGATCGAGTCACCCCTCGGATGGCACACAAACCCCAAAGGTGGTTCTAAAGGAGCTCGCCGACATCGCAGTCCACGGGACACCACTCGGCCCCGGCACGGAGGTGCCCCCGAGTCGGTTAAGATCCTAAAGGCTTCGTACCCGGTCGAGTCGCCCCTCGGGCGGCACACAAACCTCCGAGGTGGTTCTAAAGGAGCTCGCCGGCATCGCGACCTACGGGACACCACTCGGCCTCAGCATGGAAGTGCCCCCGAGTCAGTTAAGACCCTAAAGGCTCCGTACCTGATCGAGTCGCCCTTCGAGCAGCACACAAACCCCCAAGGTGGTTTTAAAGAAGCTCACCGATATCGCGACCTACGAGACACCACTCGGCCCCGGCACGGAGGTGCCCTCAAGTCGGTTAAGACCCTAAAGGCTCCGTACCCAATCGAGTCGCCCCTCGAGCGGTACACAAATCCTCAAGTGGTTCTAAAGGAGCTCACCGGCATCGCGGCCCACGGGACACCACTTCATGGAGGTGCTCCTGAGTCAGTTAAGACCCTAAAGGCTATGTACCCGATCGAGTTGCCCCTCGAGCGGCAAACAAACCTCCGAGATGATTCTAAAGGAGCTCGTCGGCATCGCAGCCCATGGGACACCACTTGGTCCTGGCACGGAGGTGCCCCCGAGTCGGTTAAGACCCTAAAGGCTCCATACCCAACGATCTGTCCCTCGGGCGGAACATATACAGCCGAGGTGGTGCTAAAGGGCCCCGCTTGGGCCCAGCATCTCCAAGTCGTCTGAAACGGCCCCGACCTTTCCTGGTCGGCCCTGCTCGACCCATGCATCCCAAGTTGGCCGAGTCGGCCCCGACCTTCCCTGGTCGGCCTCGCTCAGACCCCGGCGCCCTCAAGTTGGTCTCGACACTAAGTTGTCCGCGGATCGTTCCAAGTCCTTAAAGGAATCATGTGCGGACGAATCTCCCTTCAAACAGCCCGCGACAGCGTAAGGCATCTTAAGCAACCTTCCATGCGGCTGGCATATCTCTTGAAGACGCATCCAAACATTGGCAAATCTAAGACTGCGATCCGGCCACGACATTGTCGATGTGCGCAATGCTCAGAAATAGAAAATATCTCAGAAGGAAGGGTCTCTTCATTAATAGGTACGGGGCCCGCCTTGTCGTTAGTTGCATGATAAAATGTTTGACCTGAAAGAAGAAAGAAACAAACAAGGCAAGGCACAAAAGCATTTTCATAAAAAACTCTTCTCCATTAATGATGGAATTGAAGTACAAAATTTGGCCCGAGACCGGTTACAAAAAGAAAAGAGAAAAAGAAGAAACATCAACTCTTCAAGGCTCGCTGGGGCCCAGCCCTCCCTCATCGTCCTCCTCCTCCACTGGCCCCTCGTCAGATTCCCCGGGGCGGATCCCTCGAGCTCGGCAATGTTGATTTTAAGAGCCGCGGACACCTTAGTTTTGCACATGTCAAAGCCCTTAACATAGGCATCGAGGCTGGCCTCGAGGACCTCCTTCTCGAATTCCGGCGAGGACTTGTAGCTGGTTATGGCCTGCCCTGCCCCGGCCTCAGCCTGCTGCACCCTGGCATCGGCCTCCTGGGCTTGTGTCTCAGCCCGCTGTGCCCTAGCCTCAGCCTCCTTGGCTCGCACCTCGGCCTCCCAGGCTCGGCTCATCCTCGGCACTGGTACTAGCCTCGTCAGCACATGCCACCGCCCCAGCCTTCTCTTGGCTCGCCTCGGCCGCCGCCCTTTCTGCGGCGACGGCTCTCTACACGGCGGCTAGTGCCTCTTTCCATGCCGCCTCGACCTCCCTCTCGGAGTTCTGGAGCTGGCGAACCAGCTCCTCATTCCGCTCTGCGGCGGCCTTTAGTTTGTCTGAGACCAGCTCCAATTTGGCCTCGGCCGCGGATGCTCGGCCACTTTCAGCTTCGGCCCGACATTTCGCCTCCCTCATTTGGCCACCTAGGTTCTCCTCCCGGGCCTTGGCCTCATGGTGAAGTCGAGCAAGGCTCTAGGACTGCGCCGTGCTCTCCTTCTTATACTTCTCGGCCCGTGCCATAGCCTTCACAAGCGCGTCGCCGGAATGGGACAGCGCTTCGCGAAGGGCAATCATGCCATTGGCCATCTGCAGCGGAAGAGTGTGTTAATCGTAGGAAAAATTAAGACATCACAAAGCATATTTAGAGATGAAGAAAACTCAGAAGGTTACCTGGATGATAGAGACCATCACCATGTCCAAAATTACGGAGTGGCTCTGCCCCCGCATTTCCTCGTCGGACTCAGCAGTCCGAACCCTTGACAAAAGATGGGCGGCCTGCCCTGCGTCCGCCATCGAATTGAGCTTGGGCGCCGGCCGCGCTGGCCCCTCCTGCGGACCTTCAACCCGGGAGCGATTCGGGCAGCACGCTAATCATTGGGATGAGCTCCCCAGCTCGTCCCTTTGCTTCCTGGTCGCCTCCGTTCCAGCCTTGGACCTTCTGGCGACTAACTCCCCCTCTCCGGTAGTTGGGGGAGCACTCTCCGTCTCCGGCTCCGCAGCAGCCGGAGGGCTGACAGCAACTGTAACCTGCCCCACCTCGGGCGCATCAGCGGCGGTAGGGGCTTCCTCTTCAAGATCTACAATCACCACAGCTGCTTTAGTGGTGACCAGGATCTCTCATTCCTCTACCTCGGTCCCGGTCGGCCCCGGGACCACTTCTCCAGCTGGCATTTCCACGGCCGGCTCCTCCGCGGGCGTTGGAGCTTTGGGGGCTTCGGTAGCCCGAGCCAGCTTGGCCTACTCTCTCCTTCGAGCCCTCTTCGCCGGTCTTGCCGACTCTCCAGCCGCCGGCCTCTTTGCTTCAGGGCGGCTTCGAACGCGTCGGCGGAAAACTTCATCGCTGCGCCCAAAATGATGAATGTTAGCAACAGCATACAGAAGGAATCAGGCGTCGTGCTCACCGACCGCCGGGGCCAACTCGGCCTCAAACAAGTTCTCCTCGGATAGGAGTTCCTTGTAGCCATTGTAACATCCTGAAAACCTTGTAATCTATGGCATTTTCAGTTAAAATGAAAGTCAGAAAGTTTTCTTGAAATATGGGTGTGTTGGCCTTTTGATAAATGTAAAGAGAAGAAATTTTGGAGTAAATAAGTATATTTCTAAATGTTAATGAGTCTGATTTGAGAAATTGAGAGACTTAAGTTTAATGGGTTTAAATCACAAGAAAAATCAAGTTTAGTTTGAGTTTTATCCTAAAATGACGTTTTTAGTGGTTGGAGTCGACTCTAATCTGAGTGGAGTCGACTCCGGCACGTTTTAAACTTTCGGCACGCTTAGGAGTCGACCCCTGCAGTGCTGGAGTCGACTCCTACTTTCAGGAGTCGACCCCTACTTTTCTGGAGTCGACCCCTACTTCTGCTCGAGCCGACTCGCAATCTGTTCGAGCCGACTCCGCGACGGCAGGTTTTTCTGAGTTAAATCTTGAGAAATTCATATTTAATCCGTTTCAAGTCCGATTTGGATGCCGTTTGAACCGTTGGATTTCTAAAATCGAGTTCTTCAAGATGGTAAAGTCTTTTCTTAGAAATGTTACATAAAAGTATAGATTTAAGCGAAAAAGGATGATCTGGGCTATAAATCTATTAAAAAAATGCTATATCAGGGGCAAAATGGGAAAAGGCTCCGATGTCAATTGCAAATTGTGTTAAGGGCAACTTAGGAAAGAAAATATAAGGGCAAAATAGCATGGTTATAAGTGAGCCACGTGTTTTCCAAAAAGCGTGTGTTAAGAGTGTGTGAGGGTAAAAGGGAGATTTGGCATGCCTTAACCCTTAAGTTTCCTATGACTTGGTCCCCAAGTCATTAGAGAAAAAGGGGAACGTGGGTTCAGCCAGAGAAAAGAAAGAAAGAAAGAAGAGAAGAAAAAGAGAAAAAAGAAGAAGAAGAAGAAGAAGAAGAAAAAGGAGGAAGAAAGAGAAAGGGAAAGGGAAGCTTGGGGTTTGTGCTCGACTCCAGGTAAGCTATAGCTTCCCTAGATCTTGTATGACTTTAGATTTTCTTAGATTAGTGTATTTTGAGGTAATAGTAGAAGTAATCTTGAGTAGAGAAGGGTGGAAGAAAATAATGAGATATTAGAGGATAGATCATGTATGCATGCATGGTTCGTGGGAAAACCTCGTGTGGAGGTAATCCTAATAGCTATTGTATCTGTATGTTGACGTAGGTCAAGAGGGTTATTCCAGGGAGCCGAAATACCAGAGTTGAGTACCAGTTGTACCAGTCGAGGAGTAACCTACTAAGGTGAGTGGATTTCTCATCTAGCAATGAGAGGTTAATTTGAGCTAGTATAATGAGATTTATACCTAGTTATGGTATGTTTAGTTGAGTATTATGTATGTTTTAAATATGAGAAATGAGAACCTAGTATATGATAATCTGATAAATGAGTTTTGAGCATAAACACATAAGCATGAGTTTCGATGAGGGAATTTTTAATGTATACATGGCATATTTGCATGATAAAGCTTTACAAATGATGTATGAGTCATACTGAGCATCAGGCAGCTAGGGGGCTGATCACCCTTTAGACTGTACTGTAGCATGAGCATTGCACACTACTATCGAGCCGGCACCTCCTTGCGAACAGATCGTACGATGAACCCCAGAATCAGGGGTGAGTGCATGCCTAACCAGGCCAGTGGGGCTGGTTGTGAGCAGCCCGTGGGGGCATGAATCATAGCTCAGTGGAGCTGATTACTATATATAGCCCGTGGGGGCAGAGAGAAAACCCGAGGTTCCAGGGTTAAGGAACAAAGCACTTTGCCAGGTGAACCGCACGGGTAAGGGGTGCTATTTGTGCGGGGATCCTGTTGCTAGTCACGCACCCGATGAGAGTACACCTACAGAAGGGCGACTGTAGGGTGGTACCTCAGAGGCATTACACACACAGCCCAGCATCATGAGATCTAAAAGCATATGTTGTGATATAAAAAGGGCCAATGGGCCAAATAGTTATCCCGAGAGGGAGAGCTTACTTGAGATGCCAGTGGGCAAGCAGATCCTGATGGGAGTCTGGGTTGTAGATAAAGAATGCATATCTTCATATTGTAATGCATGAAGTTTTATTTTAATGAGTTATCTTTCAGTGAAGAGTTATTATAGAGTATTCCAGTACTGATATGTTATTTGAAGAATAAGCTACATTTTATTTTATCTGATATCATGTTAAAAATGTACTTTGAGTTGTACAAGTTAAATAGTTTCAGCATACGATTGAAATTAAGAGGTTATGGTTCTCTATTTCTCCATAGTTAGATGGTTATCCAGTCACTGGGACTTAGGTCTCATCCCTCTATGATTTAAATGTTCTTTCAGATCAGTGAGTATTTCTGCCAGGATCACAAGATAAGCAGGACAGGACCCTTAGCTGGTGAAGCTTGCTTGGATGCAAGAGTGTTTAAATGCTAGCCTTGTATATTGAGAGAGTGTGGTTTGATAATTGTATTTTGTATATGTGTATGTGTACAGTGGGATGTAATGATGTTTTAGACCTTTTTGGATATGAATACGAGACTTATGTTTTGGAGAAATTATGAGCATGATGTGTGCACTTAGGATTTTAATGTCGAATGTGAATGTGATCTTGTAAACTGCCTGAGGAATGTCATGAAAAATATTATCTGAGCAGGTTGATGCTTAATGTTGATTGGGTGATTTGTGTATATAATTGAGATGAAATGAAAAGTTTTTAACAGGATGTGTTTTCGTGTGTCTGCCACTTATGATAATTAGTTGGGGTTCTCTAGCTCTTTATGGAGCGCTACATAAAGACTAGTAAAACTCTATCCGATTACCACAAGTGTGCAGGTGTGCTGTCGGTGGCCCCAGAGAGGAGGGGGAGCTGACAAGTTTTGGTATCAGAGCCCTAGGTTATTAGGTCCTAGGGGAATAAGTATGAGTATGAGTCTAGGATGATTGAATGTTTTATGATTATAGCTATTGAATGATGAAACTGATGTAATGAATAATGTCTTGTAGGACGATTACTACAAAGGCATCTAGAGAGACAGAGCAATCTTCAGGCAGGGATAGAAGCAAAGGTCAAAGTAGATTCAGAAGGTCAGTTAGAAGAAGTCAAATTGATAGAATGGCTTCTAGTGATTCCACCGAGCCAGTATCTAAGGAGGCTAGAGTGGGGGCATCTCCAGAGCAGATGCCAGAGTCTTCTTCACAGTCTATTACCCCTGTGCCAGTAGACCCATCTCGAGTACAGACTCAGGGGCCTAGTATGTCAGAGTTGGTAGGCATGATTACTCAGGCTGTGGTAGCAGCTGTGGGTGCTAGTTCTAGCCTTCCATCTAAAAATACTGAGGTTGTGAGGAATGTGGAAAGAGCCAGAAAGTTAGGGGCTCTGGAGTTCCAGGGAACTACTGATCCTATTCAGGCCGGGGCATGGCTGCAGAGGATCGAGAGTATTTGATGTGATGGGATGCTCTGAGGAGCAGAGGCTGAGTATTGCCACCTTTTTACTGGAGGGTAGAGCCCAGAGTTGGTGGAGATCTATTCAGGGCAGGCAGCCCCAGGGAGTGGAGTTGACATGGGAAAATTTTAGAAGAGAATTTCATCAGCAATATTATTCTGAGATTTATAG
>UESW01003751.1:0-19391 GCA_900491605.1 Calamus simplicifolius | reverse complement strand
GTCGACTCACACAGTCATGGAGTCGGCTCGACAAATCGGGGGTCGACTCATGAAATTACAGGGGTCGACTCGAGAAATAAGGAATTATGTTTACTGAGTGGAGTCAACTCTAAAACTCTAGAGTCGGCTCCGGAACGTATCAAAATCAGAGAATTTTCTGATTGACTTGAAATTCGTTCCAGATTTATTTTAAATCAAATTTTTGACTTGAAATATAATAAATTGTCTTTAGGAATCAATTCAAGAAATGTTCCAAAAACTCATTGATTGAAATATGAAGTATAAATTTCTTTTTGAAAGCTTAAACATGGAGCTTGAAGTAACTTTCAAATTGATTAAAGGTCATACTTAACATACTCATTGATTGTTCTAGATAAGTTCATTGCTCATGTAAATAAACTCATTGCATCTTTAATATACTCATGGCTTTTGGTAATCATCAAAATCATAATATTGGGGCAACAATCTCTCAACAATCTCCCCAACATACCTTTTAAATCTTTAATTGCAAGCATCACTTCATTTTTTCTTTAATTAAGTTTATGTTTTCAGTTTTCAGAGATTTATATTCTTTTTCAAAATTTAAAATCATCTACAAGTTCATTGAAGGCTTCAAATAATTCATCAAAAGCAAAATCATCACAAGGGTTTTCAGAACTTACCTCGTCGTCGCGTTCGCCATAAAACAAATGTTGGCAATCTCTTTTTGTTCTTCTTCGGAAGAAGATTCATCACTGTCGCTCCAAGTTGCAACATACGCTTTCTTCTTTTTCTTGAAAGTCTTTTTCAATTGTGGACAATCATATCTATAATGCTCCGGTTTCTTACATTCATAACAGATCAAGGGGTCTTTCTCTTTGTCCTTGCCCTTATCTTTTTCTTTTTCTCCTTCCATCTTATTTCCAAATTTCCTTTTGTGGAAGGGTTTCTTTCTCCTCATAAATTTCTTAAATTTTCTTGCTAGAAGAGCTATGTCTTCATCATCTCCTCATCATCGCTACTGCTATCTTCAACTTCTGCAGCCTTGAGGGCAATTGTCTTCTTCCTTTTGCTATCTTCCTCCACATGTTGCTTCATTGTCAATTCATGGGTCATAAGGGATCCAAGAAGCTCTTCCAAAGGTACAGTATTTAGATCTTTGGCTTCTTGAATGGCTGTCATTTTGGCTTCCCATGATCTTGGTAGTGACTTAAGAATTTTGCGAACCAAATCAGCATAGTATAGGTTTTTCCAAGACTCTTCAAACCATTAACAATATCAGTAAATCTAGTATACATGCATGTTATGGTTTCAGATTGTTCCATGCTAAACAATTCATATTTATGCACAAGTATATTAATCTTAGATTCTTTAACTTGGTTGGTTCCCTCATGGGTAACCTCTAATCTATCCCATATTCTTTAGCAGAATTACAGGTAGAGATACAATTAATTCATTAGCATCAAGAGAACAATATAAAACATTCATGGCTTTTGCATTAAGCTGAGCCATTCCTATCATTTTCATTCCAATCCCTTTCGGGCTTAGGAACTATAGAACCATCAACTAAGTGTGTAGGTGTACTAGGTCCATTATTATGATACTCCACAATTCATAATCTGAAGCTTGAATGAATATCCTCATTCTTGCTTTCCAATATGAATAGTTGGAACCATTAAATAAGGTGGTCTATTTGTAGAATGGCCCTCAGCAAAACTCGAGCTGACTTGTGTTGCTATTTGGATCTTTCGCTCTTGATCGTGTGATCAATCAAAAACAAATGAGCACAAGCTCTGATACCAATTGTTGGCCCAGATGGCAACCCAAGAGGGGGGGATGAATTGGGTATTTTAAAAATTAAACCTTTTAAAAATAATTTAAACTATTGATGAGAGGATACACACAATTAATTCAAGTTAAAGCGCAATAGCAAGAGAAAGAGAGACAAATAAACACGGCAAATATAAAGTTTTTATAGTGGTTCGGTGTATCCAACACCTACATCCACTCCCAAGCTCCACTTGGGTCCACACTATAATCTCCTCGATTACAGTCGAGTTGTTTTACAAGCTCACAACTCAAACTTGTTGTTTTCCCGGGATCACAACGAACCCAGCCGGTTTTACACGGGCTCACCAGCACAAAATCCAACACACAAGCTATCCTTAGCTTGTGCCGAGGTAAACTACCTCCACTAATTCAATCCACTGATTGAATTAGCAAATAACAAGATAACAATATGAGTTTAGTACAAAACAGCTCCTTTTGAGCAGATATTTTAAAATAAAAGCAAGTTTAGAAGGGCCTGTTTAGATTCGATTTGAGTGCAGGCTTTTCTTCTTTTCTTCTTTTCCTTAACTCCTTTGAAGTGTGGAATCGGGCCTCAGCTCAGATTCTTCACGGATTGAATGTTGGAGTTGATTTGAGCTTATACTCCTTTTCTTTGAATGTTGAAAATCTCTTGAGTTGATCTTGAATGGCTCTTGGATTTTCTTCTAGACTTTCTTGGATTGATGAACTTGAGCACAGATGAAGTCTCCTTTGATTTCACTCCTTCTCTTTCACTCTATTTTTGAATCTCAAATTTTTCAAATGATGCTCTGTTTTTCCTCTTTCTAAAAGATTTTTCTTTTTCTCTCTTGATCTATATGTGTATATTTATTTGATTTGAAAATGGCTTCTCTATTTATAGACTCTGCAAAAATATAGCCGTTAGAAATAAAGAAATCTAGCCGTTATTGAAAAATATTACCGTTGGCGCTGAGTTGACATTCAGAAAAGTCACGCCCAGATTTGTTGGAGTCGGCTCCAACTTTAGGCGAGTCGGCTCGAAGATGCGATGCCAAAAATAGAAACATTTAGATAGTTAAGGGGTCGACTCAACAAAAATAAGATGTCGGCTCCTGACAGTCGGGGGTCGACTCATGAAAAGCAAGGGGTCGACTCGAGAAGTGCTCAGAAAAATAACTCTCTGGAGTCTGAGCAGAGTCGACTCTAACAGTCATGGAGTCGGCTCGACAATATCGGGGGTCGACTCTTGAAATCACAGGGGTCGACTCAAGAAATCAGGAATCTCTGTATACATAGTGGAGTCGACTCTGAAACTCTAGAGTCGGCTCCGGAACATATCAAAAATCAGAGAATTTTCTGATTGTCTTTGAAATTTATTCCAGATTAATTTTAAATTAATTTTTGACTTGAATATAATAGATTTGACATTAAGAATCGATTCAAGATATGTTCCAAAAACTCATTGATTGAAATATGAAGTATAAAAATTTCGTTTTGAAAGTTTAAACATGGAGCTTGAAGCTACTTTCCAATTGATTATAGTCATACTTAACATACTCATTGATTATGATAAATAAATTTATTGCTCATGTAAATAAATTCATTGCATCTTTTAATATACTCATGGCTTTTGGTAATCATCAAAATCAATAAGATTGGGGCAATAATTTCTCAACAATCTCCCCAACACGTTCTATCGTCTCGATCATATACAGTACATGATCGGTGACAGAAGTCCCATCATGCATACGCGCGTTGAAGATGGCACTAGACATTTTGTACCTTTCAACGTCGTTTGGCGTCCCAAAAAATTCTTTCAACATTTGAAGTATTTGTTCCGGTTGGGCCTCCTCAAATTTCCTGCTGAACTCATCATTCATAGAAGCCAGCATTATGCAGCGCACTGTGGTGCGGTCATTGGTCCACTTCAGATAAGTATCCCTGGCCACACCAGGCACATTTGGGGCTGGCTGCTCAGGTGCAGGATCCATTATTACATAAAGGATCCTTTCATGTTCTAGGACTATCCTAAGCCTTCGATACCAGCTATCGAAGTTTGGACCTGTCAGTTTATCATTGTCCAACAGTGACCGGAGCGACAGATTTGTAGACATTTCTGAAAGGAAAATCAAAAACTTATTAGTGTACATGATTTATTTAAACCTATAGACTTGGACATATGGTCTAAAGTTCTCCCACTATTTTATTCAGGTTGGTAGCCCCTACCTCCAACCTGAGAAATTACTCCTAATTTCTTAGTGGATACTAGAACCCAGTAGACTACATATGAGCCCGACTTTGGCCGGCCCACCCACATGTATCTAAAGGTAGGTTCATAACCAATTGTTTCCCCAAACAATTTCTACTAATTTATTTTGCTCTAGGTTGCACGTCAATCGGCCTTTGGGCCTCCTATTGGGTGTCCTGGTTAGGTCCAACCATTAACATGACATGTTCAAGCTTCTAACCAAGGAATTAGTCAAGCCCGACTTTGGCCGGCCCACCTGACCATCGTTGAGAGAGTTGCATTGAACCATCATAATATGATAATTCCAAAGACCAGATGAGTACCAGGCCTTTGGGCCTCCAATAATCATCTTAGCCATTGGACTCATTATCACTCTCTTAATGGGAGGCTATGATCTAATTATCCCCATAATTTAGTCATTTTAGGGACCTAATAATTTTAGAGGGTTTGATTAATTTGTGACACATGAATGACATGGACCAATTTATGTATTCTCCCACTAAACCATTTAGTTGGATTCATTAATTTGGTCCATGGGTACCTAAATCAGTCAGACTAATTTTCCTTAGGAAGCATGGGTTAGCCCAAGTCAATAGGCTAGTCTAATCAAGTGCTGGGACCACTTAGCCAGGCCGGCTTGATCAAAAGGCTGAGTTGTGCCATTAACCATCTTGCTTAGACACTAGCTGATAATCAACTAGCCAGGTTAGAGGTAGCCGCGACCTTGATCAGAACCTTTCTAGACACCAAGTGGTTGGCCAGACCCAATTAAATTTGCCTAAAGACTTGGGTGTTCACTGAGCCCCAAATCAAGTCCATTTAGATGTATGGACCGATCAATCTAATCTAATTAGATGGATCTTAAGAAAAAAAAAACTTATCTCAACATTTGATTAGATTCAATTTTCTAATTTAGTCCAATTCATCTAACCTTAGGTTTAACCCATTTAGAGAACCTGATTCATGCTAACCCAATTAGCCCATGATTTATGATCATGTCTTAAGGTCTTTAATTCATAATTCTAGATCTTAAGTTAACTCCTTTTCAAATTTGAACCAATTTTAATTTTGAGTTCTGATTTTGAAACATTTTCAAAATTTTTCCGTAAAACATCTATACTTTCTTTCTATTTTCTGTGATCTGACTTTTACGTAAAGCAATTTTACTGTAATTTATACTTAAGTTTTAAATCAATTAAGATGTCTTAATGTTAATCTTTATTAATATTTCATCTTTAATTAATTTTGGATCTAATCAAAATTATCACAGAATAAAAGATTAATTCGGTTAAAACATATTTTAATCTTTCTTTCTTCTGTTCTGTACATCCGTTCATGGGTTCTTTCACAGTAACACCTTACACATCATATGAAACCTTTCTTGAATAAGAAATAAAGGCTATGAAACCTCCCTATGACCGAACGGCCTAATGAATATACCCAATCCAAGATATAATAGAACACAACATGCAAGATCTACATTAGATCTACCTTTAAAACATATATTTAATCATCATTAAATAACTTTAACATGCTTTCATCATGCAAAACTTTTAAATCTACTATAGATCTAAACTAATCAAAATAAGATCAACTTTAGATCTACATTAGATTATGTATGCATTATTATATTAGATCTATTATGCTTATACATGCATTCCTAAGCCTTAACCATGGCTCTGATACCATTTGAAGGGAAAAAATAGTTTTTCTTATGCACATGATCTCAAGGTGGAAAGCATGTAAATCGGTTTTAATATTCACATTGAATATTAATTAAAGCAAATTAACATATCTGAAACTTAAGATTATTTAAATAAGTTTAAAATAGTACCTCTCATTGCGGAAGCTATTGATAACGAAGGTAACGATCTGCAGAGAGAAGTTCCCTTCGTGCCTTGTAAGAGCCGCACGCGCTGCTCCTCTATATCACACACATGCCTGATGAATGCAGACAGGAGGCGGAATTCTTGAACAATGGAAGGAGAACTCTTCTTCCCAAGAAGAGACAATCTCTAATTGGACTTCTTGCAGACTTTCTGTGATTACAGAAGATTAGCTTTCACAGAAAAGTCTCTGTCAATTTTTTTACCTGTTCACCCTTTTTTTATTCACATCGTAACCTTTTATATCCGATAAAAAATTCGGCAATCAAAAAAAAAAAATATGAAAGAGCTCTTTAAAATGTTATTACATGAATCCCATCATGGCATTAAGTCCGCAGTCACCTCATCATAAGAGGAAACATAGAGTAACGGGACCTTTGAGCATCCTCCCGTAACATAATCAATAACTCTGTTCCAGGCTGTTATAATATATGGATGACAACGAATGAAAGATATTATCAATTAAAATTTTCTTTTGTTAACAGAATTGATCCAATCAATTTTGTTTGAAGTCCAAATTCAAATCCGAAAGAAGCTACTCATAGCTCTTGAACCATACTTCATATTGTGCCTTGCCGAGCTCCAATCCAAAGTGATTTATGAATTCAAAATTCATAAATAAACTTTCATAGGCTCTATTGGATATCCGGATCAAACCACTTCGAACCCGGATCCAAACCACTCTGTTATTAGACCAACCATTGGTCCATGGTTCAAATTAACTTTATTCCAGATTCATATCTTGTCCCAAAATTCTATTTGAGTTACTGACTAACTCAAATCACCCTCGAAGTAGGTGCTGCCGCTAATGTCTAGAGCTAGCTAGACATAGCCAGAACAAACCCCGTATGATCAATCTGATTGAGTCCCACTCAAATCAATGATCACGCCTGTGTACAAGTCATCCGACTATGTGCGTGACTCCATAGGTTCAAACCTAAGCCGGTAGCACAGGAACGCTTCCTATACTAATCGATGTGACCATCTAGCCATGGTTCCGACGTCCGGATAGATCGAATTTGCACAAGGAAACATTCTGGAACCCAGGCTATGGTTGCCGCATAATTCATCCCCTTGTCCTAGTACTCTGAGCGAATACAGAGTTAACTGCCAACTCCGAGTAAATCACCAAAGTATGTTTCAATGCAATGAATCTTGTGACACCTCACAAAGATTAACTTGGCCAAGGTTTTGCTAAATTAAAACATAGTTCGAGCACTCTCTCTAATACTTAGAGTGGACAATCCCATCTTGACTCATCACTGACCCAATAAGTCCTTGACTGCACCCAGCAACCTTCCATCACCGGATTAGAAATCCGGGTGGTCCAGTGCCTAAGTACAGTGAGTTGCTTATCAAGTCAACATGATAGTCTCATATCAAAGGGACACTTATACCCATTGCCTTTCTATGAGTTGCTCCAGGCAGTTGAGCACTCAACAGAGATGAGTCACTGTTCAGTGAATGTACTCCTACACTCACCCGCATGTCATACCAGTGTTATACACTTCTTGGTTTAAGAGAACAAACCAACCCATATGACATACAACGACCTACACTTGATTACGTCGTCGTCCTCGGTAACGACGTATCATTTGGCTGCAAACTTATTTAAGAGTTACTCAACAATTCCTTCATTGTCGAATACATGTAACTCTAAGGACTACAACATATTGGAATTCTACTGAAAGATGTAAACTATATGCTGTATGGCCAAAATTCGCTCTTATTTATTGAATAAATCATGTTCATATACATCAACTCATAACCATCTACAAGCTAGATGATTGGCTGTACGACACATTTTCTAACACTTCGCGATCCTACAAAAGGTAAAATATCATAAGAGGTTAATTGCTCAGTTGTGCCCTGCTGAGCCTCCTGCCGCCTACCCGCGTCCGACTGGGCCTCTGGCTGAACCTCTACCACCTTCTGCTTCTTGAGGACTGAGCTCTCATAAAAATCACATCCCTGCTGATCGTGGCCTTCTGCTCCAAGGGATTCCATAACCTGTATCCCTTGACTCCTCACGGATATTCAATGAACACCATTTTTTGGACTTTGGGATCCAACTTGGTCCGCTGACTGGCATCCACATGTACAAATGTTGCACATCCAAAAACTCTGATATGGCTAAGCTCCACCTGTCTACCAGACCACACATCCTCTGGTAACCTTCCATCAAGCTTGACATGAGGAGACCTGTTTACCAAGTAGGCTGCTGTGTCAACTATGTCCACCCAAAATATTTTAGGTAATCCTACTGCAATCTCATGCATCTAGCTTTCTCCATGAGAGTTCGGTTCATTCTCTCAGCCACTCCATTTTGTTGAGGAGTTCTAACTACTGAAAATTACCTTTTGATTCCTTCGTCTGTGCAAAATTTCAGAAACTCCTTACTTGTGAATTCTCCACCGTTATCAGACCGCACCACCTTTACATATCTCCCTGTCTCCTTCTCCACCTCAGCCTGCTATGCTTGAAATTTGGAGAAGACTTCTGACTTTTTCTTCAAGAAATATACCCAGACCTTCCTTGAAAAATCATCAATCAGAGTCATAAAATATCTGGCCCCATTCCTGCCCAAAACTGAAGCTGGACCCCAAACATCACTGTGTACTAGCTCCAAGGGACCTGTATTGTGCGCTGAACTGGTAAAAAATTTTACCTTGTGTTGCTTGCCCATCTGATATGGCTCACAGACCTCTGCAATACCCTCATCTAAAGCTGAAATCCTCCTATCCTTCATCAGCACCCTTATGCCCCGCTCTCCCATGTGATCAAGACAGTAGTGTCACATGCGGTACATATCCTGCTGACTATGCACTGCTGCTGCTATCTCAGACCCTCCAGACATCACAGACCAAACCAGCTGATACAAATTATTTTTCAGCCTCTTCCCCCTCATGATAACCATGGCACCTTTCATGACGTTGAGTACACCATTCCCGGAACGACAACTGAAATCAAATCCATTCCTCTCCAGGTACCCCCAAGGACACTAGGTTCTTTTTCAAGTTAGGAATATGCTTCACATGAGTAAGAGTTCTCACAATCCCATCAAACATTCTAATCCTAACTGTGCCAACTTCTGCCACCCTGCAAGAATGGTTATCCCCTAATGTCACATTCCCCACATCGATTTTAGTATAATCTGTAAACCAGGACCGATGCGGTGTATAATGATGTGAGCAGGCTGAATCAAGTAACCAACTGTCTGATGTACTTTTGTGTGCATCTGAAACCACCAAGAGGTCCTCCTTGACCCCTATATCTTCAACAGTACTGACAGATTCCTTCTCTTTCTTCTCTTCTTGAGGTTTCTTCCAAAGAGGACAACTTCTCTTTATGTGTCCAACCCCATTACACTTGTAACACTTAACTTTTCTTTGCCTTTCTTTGACTTGGACCTGGATCGGCCCCTATGCTTGCTGACCTCCTTGCCTCTATCATTCTCTCTCCTACCGTGAGGCCCTCCTGAGGTACACCTTCCTCTGCAATCTTTTCTTGCTACTCATTGGATCTCAATACAGATACAATATCTTCATAAAGCCATAAAGCAATGTAGTAACAAGAGGATCATAAGACATAGGCAATGAACATAACAAGAGAAGAGATTTATCTTCTTCCTTCATCTTAACACCAAGAGTCATCAAATTATTGTATATCCTATCATACTTCTGAATATGAAGAACAATATCTCCGCCTTCCTGCATCCGAAGACTATATAATTGTTTCTTTAAAAACTGAATCAGGTAAAGACACCCTTTGATCGCTGCACATGCCCTCTTCTCAGAGACAACCAATCCCCTTCTGACATCTCTTCATGCTTTGATTTCAAAGCAACATCAAAAAATTCTGCACTAATAAATCCTCAACACTCATCTTTCACATGAAAAAACTTTCTTTTTTAAATTTTTTAAACTCAACTTTGCTTGAATTAAAAAAAATACATAAAGGTAAATTTCTAATTAAAATCCTCTCCTGCAGCCCCTTCAAGAATTGCTTTGAATTTATTTTAATTAATTTTTTCTTCAATGCTGGAACGCCTCCTCCCTCCAAAGCTTCTTCACGTACGTGGAATTTTCTGTGGACTTCCAACGCTAGCTCGCTCCACGTCACCAGACCAAGCCCAACTCCACAAAGCCACGCACGGATTCCTTTCTTCACGTGAAATATGAATCCATCGCTCACGTCCTGGAGGTGTCTTCTTAAGAGGACTCGTCCTGACGCAGCAGCTTCCGTAAGCCTCTTCACGTCGATGCTTTCCTCCCGTGAGAAACCACGCTCCTCCACATCTTCACGTGGACTTCTTGATGTGAGTACGTGAGAAACCTCCCAACCAGACGAGAGTCTTCCGCTTCTTGGAATCACCGTGAGTCCCTCTCTACTTCCTGGGTCAACGAGTCAAAGAACTTCGTTTCACGCGATGGAGATCCAACGCACACCCTGTTTCTTTTCTCTTTGTTTTCTTGACCTGGGAGAGCTTCCGTGGAATATTGGCCTTCACGAACTCGTCGCGTTCTCAAGGAAAGGGGATGGAAAAAAGAGGATGAGAGGATGGAAGAAAAAAAAAATGTCCTCTTCCCAAGCGCCTCTCTTATTCTCTAATATCATTGTGTAACTTTCGTCGATGCATAAGAAAAGATAGAGAAGAAAAAAAATAGATAAATATATAGGAAAAAAAAGAATGCATTTATTTTGATGAGGTTTCAATTTCTCGGTTACATTCAGATAGAGCCTTAGATAACCATCCATCTTGTAGACTTAACAAACTCCCTCAAATATTGAAGTCTATCTAGAAACTCTAGAAACTTGAAATCTATCTAGAAACTCCAATCCCCTTGGACCTAGTTTCATAACCTACTATTAAGTTATTAAATATTCTTTAAAAAACTCCCTTCTAAACCATGCAAGAAAGAACTTAAACCTGAGCCCATGTACATTTATGATTCACATGCATGCTCTCTATTCTTAAGTCACAAACCGACCCCAATGACTTAGGAACATGAAAACTTATGTAACCTAAGCTCTTAAACCTGTGTGACTCTTCTAAATTTTGGATGCGCCATACCTGAGCTTATAATTCACAGCAGCACCGAAGAAAACGGGCATTTTAAAATTTACTAGTATTATCCATCAAAAAAAAATCAACTAGCATGAGCATGTCCGAGGCACGTGATATCAGATTTTGCAAATTTAATTCCTGGAACACTAACAAATATTTTAGTTAATATTTCTGTCAGTGACTTTACTAATCAAAGACTATAGTTAAATATTGTTAAGATACTTTGATAAATTATAAGATCACATGTGATGGCAGCTACTTCTGCTTTTATGATGGCTGTAATTCCCATATAGACCACAACATTTTATTTTATTGCAGCGTCAAATTAAAAGCCAAGCATGTTTCAATGCCCCCAACATCCAGAAACAACTCAATGAGTTGTAGAAAAAACTTGCTGTCCTAAAATTTATGAAATATATGACATAAATATGAATTCTCCAGTTGCCCCTTGGCAAATAGTAGGAATGTTTCATTGTGATCTGAAGGTCATAATTTTAAAACATAGAAACAATATCTTTGCGTGTATATTTGGCTCTCCTTAGATACTGCAATTATGAGAGTCCTGTGTACTGAGATGCCTTATCTAAGATCAGATGAGCTATGATGTTATAAAAATAGAGACGATTGGATGCTCTTGTTAGATCTTTCTCCCCTTGTTATTGACTTAATTTCTATGAGAAAAAGGTTTGAGTTGCCACTTGGGCGATGGTGATTGATTTGAACAATAATTGCAAGGTGCAGTTTAGTTCCTATCCTGCTCCAACGCCCTCTTTTCCTTAAATTTTATTCTTGTTCCATTATTCCAAGAGGAAATAGAGCGGTAGGAGATGTTCCGGTAGCCCTTAGGTAGTGTTTGAAATAGGAGATAAGGAGATATTCCCTGGATATTCTTTCTTATCCCCAAAAGCTATAACTAGAAAAAATATTTCTGAAAAAAATTAACTAGAGAGGATAACCAATGTTTAACCATGAGTTATCCCCTGAACTTATTCCCTAAGGTAGTGTTTGATTCCCCAAAAGCTATCCCTGGATAAATATATAGGATAGCATTTATCCAAGGGATAGCTGAGGGAATAAGCACATTTTTAAAATTATAAGTCTGCGATCAAGGAATAACTTTAGTTGTTCCTGGCCAGGTTTCCTAGGGAATAAATTCAGGGGATAACCCATGGTTAAACATGGGTTATCCCATCTGGTTAAACCTTTTCGGACCTATCCCCTCTAGCTATAGCATTTGGGGATAACTAGAATTATTTGATAAAGTTATAATTTTAAAAAGATGATTATTTTCTTATCTATTTTTTGGATAAATGCTATCATATACACTTATTTAGGGATAGCTTTTGAGAAGTTAAATACTATCTTAATACCTTAATAGAGTCAAATTAAACTAGCACCTAAGCATGGAGTATGTATATATGTAGCCTTTAGGCCATATGACTAACATTTTTGGTGATTAGATGGTATCAAAATGTATGATCAGTACAATCTCTAACCATTTTGTCCAGCTAAATTATTTATAAGATCATATAATAATCATAATCATGTCCGTACATATTCCTATGCTAGGAGAATGGCCTGTTGCAAATAGAGTAGTCTCATTTACTGACCAATCTTATCATCGCAGAAAGACATACCCGCAGTCTCTGGCACTAGGACTGGAGTTTGTCTATAAAAGAAAACTTCACCTAAAAGTACACGGATCCTTTCTCTTTTTTTTTTTCTTTCAATCCTTTTTTTACTTTGACTTTATTTAGTTGGAAGCTTGAAAACTTCACATTATCTTTCATCTTTTTAGGATAGAAAGATTACAAGGTTCACCCATAATCTCTTTAATTTTGCTTCCTTACTTATTTAAGCATCAAAGGTTCTTATTTGGGCATCCTTCGACATCCTTTATTGTTGCTCAGACGTAGTAGCCCAAGAGGGGGTGAATTGGGTATTTAAAAATTAATTAATTCAATGGATGATATTGACTAACGCAGATATGTGCTTAATCAGAATTTAATTCGCAGCGGTGTAGTGGAGTGCACGAAATAGAAAATACACAGATCAATCAATCACAAACACAGCAAGGTTTATAGTGGTTCGGTGCCAAACTCGGCTCCTACATCCACTCCCCAAAAACCTTTGGGAATTTCACTAATCGTATCACAACGATTACAACCCCTAGCCTTCCCCGGCTAGTCCTCTTGTTTTCACGGCACAAGGCAGCCAAATCCCCTAGCCTTCCCGGCTAGTCCTCTTGTTTACGGCACAAGGAGCCAATCCCCTAGCCTTCCCGGCTAGTCCTCTTGTTTAACTGGTACAAGGAAACCAATCCCCTAGCCTTCCCGGCTAGTCCTCTTGTTTAATGGCACAAGGAAGCCAATCAAGAAACTAGGGTTATCTCTAACCCTAATACAAGATTTATCAAAAATAGACAGCTCCTAATTTGAGCAAATATTCAAAGATAAACTTTACAACTTTTTGAAGCAATACTTCAGCAGCAATGTTGATTTTCGAAGTAGCTGAAATTTGCACTCGCTTCACCGGATCTGGACGACTTGAGCAAGGGTTGGAGGATGCAACTTCGCAGCACAATATCTTGCTCTTCAAGGATCCGAAAAATATCTTGCAATAAGCACTCTCTTTTGATTTCTTTCTTTTCTCTCTTTTGTGTTCTTGATATGTCAAAAGATGTAGGAATTTCGTCAAGGATTTCTTCTGAACATCTCTATTTAAACCAATCAAAAAACTATCCGTTAGATTCATTGGTAAATAGAGAAAGAAAAACGGGAAGAAATAAAACCGTTTGAAATATTTTCCCAAATGATGAAAGCATTAAACCATTGCTAATGAAGGATTCCTGTCCATAACAAAAAGAAAATGGTCAGCATTCATCAAAGTAGTAAATGAGAGAGAGAGAGAGCATTAAATGAGAGAGAGAGAGAAAGCTGAAATAAATTTCAGCAACTCCCAAAAGAAACGTGCGGCCATAATGGAAAAGGAGGAAGCAATAAGCTAGCTTTTCTCCCAAGCTAGCTAGCTTGTTTCCAAAATCCCACGGCAAGAAGAAATCAGCCAAAACCATGGAGGGAAGAGTAGCTAGCTAGCAAGCTAGCTCAATTCAAAGTCCACACGGCTGAGAAGAAACCAGGAGAAAAATAGTTAGCTTGTGAGCCTGGTTTCATGCTATAAAGAAAAGATAGTTAGCTATGGAGCTAACTAAGGCACAAACTAGTTAGCTCTTGAGCTAACTAGCCATGTAAGAAAGCATCCAACGGTTTCATAACCAGAAAGATTTAAAAAGTTAGCTTATAAGTTAGCTATGAAAAGGTGTATGAGGCCATGTAAAAAGATAGTTAGCTTGTGAGCTAACTCAATTCAAAATTCATGCGGCTAGGATGAAAACACTTTAAAATAGTTAACTCATAAGTTAGCTAAGCCTATTCATGTCAAGAAATAGCTAACTCCCAAGCCATGAAAGCAATAAAGATAGTTAGCTTATAAGCTAACTCCCAAAGGGAATCATGAAAAGATGGTTAGCTTGTAAGCTAGCTTTCTCAAAAAAGCTACGGGAGATGGTTTCATGAAAAGCATTCTTGACAACTAGCTAACTCATAAGTTAGCTATCCATAAAGGTGTGAGGCCATGACAAAAAGATAGTTAGCTTGTGAGCTAACTCTATTTTAAATTCATGCGGCTGATTTGAAATTCAGTGGAGGGAAGTTAGCTTATAGCTAACTAAGATAAAGGTTTATTCTATCATGCATAAAGGTAGTTGACTTGTGAGCTAACTGGACATGAAAAAGCTAATACAAGCTAGCTAAGAAGAGAGTTTTCATGTTACGTACCTTGGAATGAAGGAAGGAAGTTAGCTTGCAAGCTAACTCCTACAAAGCATTCGGCCAAGCATGAAGCATGAACAAACAAGTTAGCTTGTGAGCTAACCTCAAGGAAAAGTGCCAGCCATGCAAGGGAAAGAGTTAGCTTCCCAGCTAACTTATAAAAAAAACTCACGGCCAGCAAGAAGAGAGTTAGCTTCCAAACGGCTTGCATGGAGGGGAGGTTAGCTTCCCAGCTAGCTTGTTTCCCAATTCATTCGGCCAGCATGAATAGCTAACTCCTAAGTGGCTAGCAAGGAAGGGAAGTTAGCTTCCCAGCTAACTCATTTCCCAACAAATTCGGCCAGCACAAGGAGTATACTAAAATAGCTAACTAGCATGGAATGGAAGCTAGCTAGCAAAGCCATGCAATAAATTCAATAGATAGGCAAGTGAATTTTTATATTCTTCACAAGATAAAATAAACTTCATTGCATCATATGAAAAATTCTTGACAATTGTAAACATGAAGATACATGAAGATACTTGCAATATCATGGATTATCATAATTTATTTAGGCTTTATATGTTTTGTAATCATCAAAATCAATTCAAGGGTCAACAATCTCCCCCTTTTTGATGATGACAAAAACATACAAAATTATTAAGCATAAATCATTCAGCATACATAATCAGCATTCAAAATATAATCTCCCCCTAATATATTAATCTCCCTGAATATATGAAGTGATTCTTCTCCCCTAATTTTAATTTATGCATTATTCTTCTCCCCCTTTTTGTCATTGATCAAAAAGAAGTTTTCAGAATATGCAATAATTCAACACAATTTATGAAGAAAAGATGCAATATATTAAGCAGAAATTCATAATTCAGTCATTTATAGAAAACATATTACAATACAAGGTTCATATGATAGAGATTACAAACATGACATCAACATAGATTAAACATTCATAGAAACATATTACATGACATGAAACATAGATTAAACATAGAATCATCATCATCATCATCAGAAGATATGACTTTAGGTTGCTTGGAAGAGCCTTCAGGTCGAGTGGATGATCCGGGTACGTCATTAGGTTGAGAAGGCGGCGTCCAAAGATGAGAATGAGAGAATGAAGCTCCAGGGGCAGAAGCAGCAGCAAGACCAATCTGAATTTCCAGCAAATTGCTCATCTTCACGGTGGATGCATTCAGGTGGTCAAGAGCATTCGCGGCATCCTTCGTTGTGCTGTCATTGGTCCTCATCTGGTGTGTTACCCATTCAGCCTTGGTTACAACATCTTCAAACTGGGATTTCAATTGCTCAACGTCTTTCTTAATACAATCCACTGAAGTGTCGTTGTGAAAGAACACACGACTGTTGAGCACACTAACATCATGCACAAGTTGCTTCACAATAGTTGACATATGATTAAGAGTTTCAAACACAGAAGAAATATGGGGTACCAAGGAGAGGTCATTGTTGACGGAAGAGTTACTATCACTGGTACTCCTATTTGAAAGTGCAATGGAAAGATCATGAACAATTTGTTTGATTTGATCTTGACTAATCAAAACAGTAGGAAGGGGTGAATTTTGATTTTGATTGGTATAATGAGTGGAAGATTCTGGAATGTCCGGATGATCATTAAGAAACGGGTTTGACTCATTCATAGCAGCTAAAAATTGATTAGGTTGATTGAAGTCGTAATTAAAGAAATTTGGAGGAGAACAAACTGGTGGAGGAGGATCGGATGGAATTAAGTTTGTAGGTTGAGAGATAGTTTTATCAGCAGTTCTGGTTCTAATCTTGGTCCAAATGCCATTACGTTTGGCATAGTCCATACGGTGTAGGGAGTGTGCATTAAAAATGTCAGTGTGACGCAATGATGCACTAGTTTCTCCTTTGAGTTTCACATTGTGAAATTCAAATACGTAAGTGAGAAACATCCCGTATGGCAAGGCGGCTTTGGATCTACCTACAGCTTCTTTCATTATAACCATCATTAATTCTGGAAAGTCTAAAGGAGTTCCTTCTAATATGTTAAACATTAGTCCTATGTCCCTATCAGTTATGGCATTAAATGAACCGGCACGAGGGCAAATATCTTTGCAATAATACTGTGTAGCAATCTATTCTCAACATTCAACATGTTAGCATCAAGATTGTCTACATGAGCATTATCATCCTCTAAGCCCAAAATAGAAGCAATTTTAAAGTTTCGATCGCTAGGAAAATATGTCAAGATACCATCGGATGGAATACCTAGGGCTAGCATCGAGTCCTAGGAGATTTCTACTAAACAGTGGAATTACTTGAATTAAAGATGGATCAGTGAATTCATCATAAAGGTTTAGTAAATATAACTGAAGACGAGTTGTTTTTCAAGTGTTCATACAAACATTCCAATATTCAATGATTCATCTAAAGGTTTAGTAAATATATCTGCGAGTCAGTGTTTACAAATTCCAATACAATGTTGCCATCATTAACATGATCTCTAATAAAATGATGTCGGATTTCTATATGTTTTGTTCTAGAGTGTTGAATAGGATTTTTAGTTAGACAAATTGCACTAGTGTTGTCACATTTTATTGGTATTCCCTTTTGTTTGATACCATAATCCTCTAGTTGCTGCTTAATCCACAAAATTTGAGCACAGCAACTTCCAGCTGCAATGTATTCGGCCTCGGCCGTAGACAATGCTACTGAAGTTTGCTTCTTGCTAAACCATGAGATTAAGTTAACACCTAGGAATTGGCAAGTTCCACTAGTTGATTTTCTGTCTAGTTTACATCCAGCAAAGTCTGAATCGGTGTATCCTATTAAGTCAATGCTAGATTGTCTGTCATACCAAAGTCCTAAGTTTTTAGTTCCATTTAAATATTTAAATATTCTTTTAACAGCAAGCAAGTGTGATTCTTTAGGATTAGCTTGATATCTGGCACACATGCAAACACTAAACAAGATATCAGGTCTACTGGCAGTTAAGTATAACAAAGATCCTATCATTCCTCTATAAAGTTTTAGATCTACAGATTTTTCAGAATTACAAGCATCAATTCTACAAGATGAGCTCATAGGGGTACCGATACTTTTAGATGTCTCCATGCCAAACTTTTTGATCATCTCCTTGATGTACTTGGATTGGCTTATGAAGATCCCGTCATTGCTTTGCTTGATTTGGAGTCCGAGAAAATAATTCAGTTCTCCCATCATACTCATCTCGAATTCTCCCTGCATAAGCTCAGCAAAATCTTTGCATAACGAGTCATTAGTGGCACCAAATATGATATCATCTACATAGATTTGAATAATTAAAATATCATCATTTTGTCTTTTAATAAATAAGGTTGTATCGACATTTCCTCGAATGAATTTATTACTAATCAAGAACTTGCTTAATCTTTCATACCAAGCCCGGGGAGCTTGCTTCAAACCATACAAAGCTTTGTTTAATTTAAATACGTGGTTTGGAAACAAGTGATTTTCAAAACCGGGTGGTTGTTCCACAAATACTTGTTCAGCAATATATCCATTTAAGAAAGCGCTTTTAACATCCATTTGATATAATTTAAAATTCATAAAACAAGCAACAGCAAGAAGTAATCTGATAGCTTCTAATCTAGCAACAGGGGCATATGTTTCATCAAAATCAATTCCTTCTTCTTGATTATAACCCTTAGCTACTAGTCTTGCTTTATTTCTTATTATGTTACCATGTTCATCTAACTTATTTCTGAAAACCCATTTTGTTCCAATAATTTGATAATCATTAGGTCTTTCAATAAGTGTCCAAACATTATTTCTTTCAAATTGATTAAGTTCTTCATGCATTGCATTTAACCAATCAATATCATTCTTAGCTTCATCATAACATTTAGGTTCAATTTTAGAAACAAATGCTAAGTTATTATATGTATCTCTAAATGTCGATCTTGTCCTAATTCCATGAGATATTTCACCAATAATTTGATCTTTAGGGTGACTGTGAACATACCTCCATCCTCTTTCTAAGTCATCATTACCTTGTGAGGCTTCAGGTGGATTAGGATTGCTTTCTTCATTTACCTCTTGTGTATCTGATTCATCTTTGTCCTTCAAGGTGATGTCTTTGAGTTGATCTTCAATTTCATCTGCATCAACTATACCTTTTCTCTTCCTTAAGGGAAGATCATTAGTTTCATCAAATATCACATGAATAGATTCTTCAACTACCAATGTCTTTTTGTTAAAAACTCTAAAAGCTCTACTATGCAATGAATAACCAAGAAAAATTCCCTTCGTCAGATTTAGCATCAAATTTATCAAGATTTATTTTTCCGTTATTCAAAACAAAGCAGCGACATCCAAAGACATGAAAATAACCGATATTAGGTTTTCTTCCTTTCCAAAGTTCATAAGGAGTCTTTTTCAAAACAGGTCTAATTAATGCACGATTTAAAACATAACATGCAGTGTTAATTGCTTCAGCCCAAAAATATTTTGGGAGATTGCTTTCACACAACATGGTACGAGCCATTTCTTCTAAAGTTCTGTTTTTCCTTTCTACTACTCCATTTTGTTGAGGTGTTCTGGGTGCAGAAAAATTATGTTCAATTCCATT
>UESW01003750.1:0-41591 GCA_900491605.1 Calamus simplicifolius | reverse complement strand
GTTGTTTGCCATAAATACAGGGCTCACAGATGTCATTGTCCTCCTTCTTAAGTGCTGGAATCAGACCTCTTTTGCTGAGTTCTATAAGCCCTTTATCACTCATGTGTCCCATTCGATAGTGCCACAGTTTATAGACCAACTGTTCCTCCTGTGCCGCTGCTAGCACCTCTGCACCATCTATGGCCACTGAGCCTTCCATCTGATAGAGATTATTTTCCAACCTTCTCCCTTTCATCACCACTAATGCACCCTTGGTTATCCTCAAACATCCACTCCCCGGCTGGCTTCCAAAAGCATACCCATGCTTCTCCAGGTAGCCCAAAGAAATTAGATTCTTCTTCAACTCCGGGACATGTTTGACATTGGTTAAAGTCCTTATAACCCCATCATACATCCTCACCCTTATGCTTCCAACTCCAGCAACCTTACAAGGATGATTATCACCAAGGCATACACTCCCTCCATCAGATTCTTCATAAGTTGCAAACCACTCCCTATGCGAAGTATAATGGTGAGAACATGCTGAGTCAAGTGTCCAACAACTATCACACTTCTTGGTCCCATCTGAAACTACCAGTACATCATCTTCACTGTCTTCAGATGAATTTGCACCACCATTGCTGGCTGAACCTCCCTTGGAAATGCCCTTCCCCTTCTCATTCTTCAGAAGTGGGCAATTTCTCTTCAGGTGACCAATCTGATGACACTTGTAACACTTCCATGCTTTCTGCTTGCCCCGAGACTTAGATCTGCCTTTGGACTTGCCTCTAACCTTTTCCCAGGTCTTCCTTGCCTCTCATTCACAGCAAGTACCTCTGTGTTAGAGTTTCCCATGCGAATCTTTTCTCTTTGCTGGTTTGATCTCAGCACCCCCACAACCTCTTCATAATTCAGGGTCTCCTTCCCATACACCAAGGTTGTAATCAGACCATCATAGGAACTGGGTAGCGAACACAACAAGATGAGGGTCTTGTCTTCTTCATCAATCTTCACATCAAGGCTCATCACCTCTGAGCACACTTGATTGAATTTCTGAATATGGGCCACAAGATCTCCTCCCTCAGGCATTCTCAAGCTGTACAACTGTTTCTTCAACCACAACTTGTTTGTCATGCTCTTTCCCATGTAAGTGTTCTCTAAAGTTTCCCAGAGCCCCCTTGCCGTGGTCTGCGTGCAAATCTCCGGCAAGACTTGATCAGCCAAGCACATCCTGATTGTGCTAAATGCAATCTCCTCTAACTCCTCCCAATCCTCACGACTTACATTATCCGGTCTTTGTTTCACCAAGACCTTATAAATCCTTTGCTGTACCAATAAATCCTTCACCCTTTGCTGCCATAGGGTGAAGTTTCCCTTGCCATCATACTTTTCAAAATCGAATTTAAAGCTACTAGATGCCATATCCAACCAAGAAACAATGCACACAACAAAAACAGAAAATTAAACTTGCTGCAGAAATTTCTGGTTTGATATCTTACCAAGAAACGCCCAAGATCCAATCTTTTCTCCACCAAATCACCGAGGCTCTGATACCAAATGAAGAGTGGATCGTCCTCTTTCTAACCTTGGAGCATAGCACGCATTCGACCAGCCCCAAGTCGTGTGGAGATGCGGAAGCGAGATGATATCCCTGCTGAAATTTCTGCAGCAGAATTTTGGATCTTGATCTTGGTAATCTTCCCAGATTGATTAGCAACTAGGATTTTCTTGGTTTCTTGCGCCCCAAGATTGTAAGAGAGGGTCGTGGCCTCTCTTCTTCCTCACGTGAACCTTCAGATCTGATCCAGAAAATCAAGAGACGCTGCCCAAGAGAAGGTGCTGCTAGGGTTTCTTCCTTCTCCTTCTTGAGAGAGGCGGCTCCAAGAAGATGGCTAGGGCAGAGATGGCAGCAATAAAACCCTAGAAACCTAGGGCATCTATATGTGAGAAAGAGAGGAGGAGGAAGAGAAGGGATAGCTTATTCTAGGGAGAAAAGGGTTTCTTTCATTCATCTATAATCATCATCGTTACATGACTATATATAACCCGTCCCCATGACGGCCACCAAAATAAAACCAGCACCACACATGAACCGGTGCCTTATTATATGGATAATAAACCCTAAAAAACTCCCTTGGACCAACCCACACCTTGGGCCCAAACCCAGCCCAATGATAGACTAGCCCCCTCAAGACCCAACAACCTGGGCCTTAACCCTGTGGAGCCTACAAACCTCCACCCTAGGATTTAAGCTTTGGAGTACCACAATAGGCTCTACATAAACCAGAATGATTTTTTCACACCCTTGAAATTTATCTTTTAACTAATATAATTGAAATATAAGGACTACAATTTTGGGGTTTTTTTGGATTTTAGGCTTCCATATCTCTATTCATCTGATCACATTCCTTTAATCTCAAAATACCAGGATTGTGACTTTATGGATATAAACTTTAAAAATAATTTTATATCTTTCTTAGATTTTTACCATACTTATAAAGTAGTATTATTATTTTTTTAAAAAAATAATTTCAAGCACTAGCATGAATATCATATTCTATCCTAGTTTGCATAACTTAATTTTAAGTATTTAAAATTCAAAATTACCATATTAGTTGAATTTTATAGAAAAATTAACTTTATTTATCAAATCATTGGCTCTATCCCTCGACTGTATTGATGCCTACGGTTAGAACTAATGAAAACAAACATAAAAGACATCACACATAATAATGAGTGGAAATTTGATATCTAGTTCAACAACCAAATGAGTCTTGTGGCATAATTATATACCTCTTTCTTATGTGGTTCACATCAAAAGTAACTATGCCCAAACTCCCTCACCTCCATAATTCAAGTTCAATAGATTTGCTTCATACCATTGCAGGATGATGAAAATGCATGCCGGTCTTGCAAGGAATTAAAGCAAATAGTCAAAAATCGTTTATAAGTGTCCACAAAGTCAATCCAAACTTAAGGCACTGCAGATTTCATTGTATTTTCAAGCACAGGTTTATCACCATGAAATAATTAATCCATCCACTTGAATGTCTCTTCAATGAGGATACAACCCCTAGATCAGGTTCGGTACAGTGAAGCCATGAAGAGTCCATCTAACATGTTATAAAAGTTATGGACAAAGCACATTGGAGCAACAACAGTTCTATTTTAATATGCTTGAAGAATAGATAGATGTCAGGAATAGCTAATGTCAATGGTGAGATGGGAGATGAGAAACAATTTGCTTGCAGAAGAAACCGACAGCCACTGGAAACATTATGAACATTCAACAGACTTGCGAGCACATCGCCGCACTCTCCTGCAAGAATATAATTGAATGGGACAACCATTAATAACATCTTTCATTTTTGGTTTTACGACTGATCAATAAGGTTGTTTCTAGACAGTAAAAAGCAAGTTTCAAGTCACAAACCTGTTATAAGCCTGAACATCATGCTCAAACAAGTGAGCAGCATCAGGATTTGCAGGACTTGCTGGGTTTGGATCAGTAAGAAGGGACTGCAGTAGTTTTTTTAGTTACTTCAGTGTGCTACATACAATCCATGTTGCACACCAGCTCATGAATGCGAGTGCAGCTACCAGGGGAAGTAGAGTGGAAAAGAAGGAAGACTGACCTGGATTGATGTTAAAATTGTACAAACATTGTGACAGGGTGACCACGCATCCTGGATGATATCCATACATAGCGTACCATCATTATAAACTGCAAAAAGTTAATACAAGACATCATATAAAATGTTTTATATTTTTTGTAATGTTAGTTAGTTCTTATATTACTAGAAGGCAATTATTTTATCTATGTGAAGCAAGATGCCAAAAGGAGGCATACACATTTTTTATCGCAAAGCTTTCATTTGCCTTGAAACTATGGTTATTGGATGTTTCTTAAATTCAACAACAGTAGTGTAAGTTTGTTGAATCCTAGAAAAAATTATCATGAAACACATGGAGTGCAATTTTTACATCATACATGTAAAATTAAAGAAGAGATTGATTTCCCTATGTTGTTTCTGTCATTAAATTTAAATAGAGGCACAATACATGAGGATATATCAATTAAGACTCAAACCAGTTAGGTTAAAATGGAGAAAAACCTCCACAGAAAGTTGGAAATAATTAGTGCAGTCACAGCATCATCAGACCTCCCCAATTCAACTCCAAAATGACAACATGGAGAACAGAATTACATAACTAAGCTACCATTTAAAAGGATATAAAAGAAACAGAGAATCTGAGTCTCAAGCCTAATGCCTAAAGGAACGTCTTGCTGTTCACTTGCAATGAGACCCCAAGACATTTAACATCAGTTCGTTAATAACAAACTGAGGAACTGGTTTTGCATAGCTGCTGCTCCTCCATAATAGGCCATAAAAAGGTATCATGGTGATGTTGAACAAAAAACAGTCATGCCTTAAACAAATTCGGCATTATTTCTTTTGAACAAAATATTGCGCAAATAAGAATGGATATCAGCATATGTTGAATGTCATAGAGATGGGAGCATACAGGTGATTAAGTAGAAAACAAGGATAAAATTAAATATGACATATCCAGATGAATGTTCAGCATAAAAACGATAATAATAAGGATTTAAAAGGCACCATTTGAGTTTTTTTTTGGCCATGTGCAACTTGTGTGGTACTTTAATGCAGGACCAAAAAAAAAAAAGTCCTCATTGAACCTTTGGGTGGTGACAAAAAAGATGGCCAACATTATATTCTGATGGTCTTCAGTCTTATTATAAGCCTGCGTGCAAAAGCACACATGGACTAAAAAGATGAGGCTTGTCATGATGTTTTAAATAAAAACAATCTTGTTCGTACCCTGTCCAATAAAACTATAGAAGACTTTTGATAAATCTTTCAATTAATAATTAAAAAAAAAAACTTTCTTGAAGCCCTAACAGACTAGCATCCTCATACCACAGGATTTTTTTCAAGCTGTTCCTACTAGTGATTCACATGTCCTCTGTTGGTGTTAATCATTCATATATCGTAGGATTGAAACAAAATTGAAATCCTCCCTTCCAATGTGATCCTATGGACTTCTTAAGATGTGCAATATAAAATTGAAATCGTCGCTGCATTAAGCAACTTATTTTGTTACTTCTGCTATAATAAGAGGGAAGTGTTCATTAAAAACATAAGAGCTACCTTGACTTCTACCACTAGATCTTCCAAGTCAAAGTTATTTAAAAAATAAGAAAAGACCTAATAATTGTTCATTTTTTTCTGTAACACTCATGTGACAGCTGCTTTGTCACTACTAACTAGAACGAAATTCTTACTTCCACTGCTAAAGCTTTCTGCTGCACATATTGGTGTCTAATTTTAGAAGAAGTGTTTGATGCCTTCCATGAAATTTGTATTTGGGCAATAGAATCATCAAAGAAGCATGTTATCTGCTGCAAGTGGGACCCATTGTAATGTAAACTCCATGCCCTGAAGAGGACTTGTCAACTCATCAGTCAACTAATAAAGGACAAATTAGAACTTATATTACAAATATCATGAAAAACCTAATTGCAATATATTCAACCGAAAACTTGGAAATATCTATAAACAAATGAGCCTGTACAAAAGAAAGCTCATAATACGGGGCCTGTACATATTAGGTCATTTTAGATAGCAATCAATTCAACTTCAAAATGCCACATCATTCATGTTTTTAGACATATAATTTTATTGTCCCCTACCTTTGTTTCTAATCCAGCCTGCCTTTGCTGTTCTTATCCCATTTTCAACATAGAAGTTCCACCTACCTCTGCAATTATGTGTACCTTATATCCTTGTTTGCACTCCACATCCACAGCGTGCTCACCAACATTTTATTGAACATCTCAACTGCTTAACTTATCAAACATCATTTCCATAGATTTCTGGAACATGTGTCAAATTATCTTCAACTCTCAGTAATTTATGAGCTTCAATTAAAATTTATTATACGTAAAACAAGAATAGCAAAGAAGAACTAGGAAAGCATCGATGAAGTCGTAACCACAAAAAAAGAAAAAAGGCATCAGAACTCTCTTCTTATTAAAAAACCATGGTATGAGACCTAATCAAAATTATTTCCAACCAAATTCATTGATTAAAATCCAAACAAACTAAAATTAATTGGATCAAAAAACCTCAAACCAAACTATTCCACAACATTCATTTTTGGCTAAAAAGAATCTGAAATTTCCCTAATGAGTAATGGCACTCTTTGAACACCATCAATCCTAACTCAAAACAACACAGATGAAGCAAGTTTACAAGCAAAAATGCACAAAATTCAAGCCACATATAATGTCTCATATTCACAACAAAATTCTGGGCTTATTAACAGTTTGATAGTTTGCGGCTGTCATCCTGACACTGGATTAGGTGATTTTAGTCACAATGCAAGGAAAGTCACCAACTTTCATTGCTCCTTTTTATTGGAAGTCATGATTCCAATTAAATACATATATAGCAAATTTTTAGTCCGAAGTGAATTTTCATGAAAATTGCATTCAAAGGTACATATACTAAAGGGCTAGACGATTTGGATTGTACTGCAATACCGAAAAGTTTCAGTTCAGTTTTGTTGGTGAGCTTGTTCCTTACACATTTCAGATTAACCAATAGTGAAAGACAATGTGACAAGAAATTCCAGACATCCCACCATCATTTAAAATAACTATGACCATCTATGGCATTCAGGAAACATATCAAACCCAAGTTGCTGAGGACAGTGTAAAATTCAACGAATTAGAATTTCCACAGAGACAAAACCCTTGTATTTAACATGCAAATAACAACATTCTAGCAGCCATAGCACCTCAACAAGCACCAAAATCCAACCAAATCCATGAAGTGCATATAATTGAAAGGTCTTCTTGTAAGACAAGAGTTACTGGCTATAATTTAACACACAATGCATAAACACTTGAGACTAACCATTTGGATGGAACACTTCTGATGTGAACCGAACCCGAGGGGGTTTCTCTGGATAATTATCCCCAAAGGTCAGCCTCAAGCCAAAGATACCACCTGCAATTCCACAACCACAAATATGAAAAAGAGTAAAATAGCTCTCAGAAATTGAAAGAAGCCAACATAACTATCAGCACTGAAACAAAGCTTCCACCTTCCCAAGGGGTTTCATCAGGACCAAATATGGTCGCGCTCCAGACAAACAAATTCTCATCCGACAAGGGACTCGCACTGCATCCCTGAATCCCCCCAAAGGCCACCACCAGCAAAGACCCAAAAAGATCAAATTTTTAGAAGAAAAAAAAATCCAATAAATTGAATCGACCAAGGGAAAGCAAAAGAAAGATGATTTTTTTTTAAGCTAGAAAATGAAAGCTCTGTAGTACCTCGGAAGGCTCGTTTCTGATGGCCTTGAGGTCTGACATAAGACGAAGCTGGGCGGACGCCGCCATCCAAGAGTTAGGATTGGGATCTCAACCTCTACCTCCGCTGGCGATGAAAAAGAGGAAGAGAAGGGGAATAAGTAATGGTGAGGATAAGAACAGAGGAGACAGCCTTTCGGGGAGAAAAATAGACCCTCTGCGAATCTGAAAGCGCTGCACCGCGCTCTCTTTTTCTTCGGTTGGCGAATAAAACCAGCCAACATTAATAAAAAGATAACGTAACGTAAAGAACCAGATTAGAGAGGAATTAAAGATTTAAATGACACGATCATTGGACAGGACAAAATATTGGGTAGAGTTGTGCAGCTTGTGCTGTCCCTGCCTTGGGCTCTTTATCCCAACGGGATAAGGGTTATATTTGTTCACGTGAACCTTATGAATAATTATTCTACTGAATTTATTCGGATGATATTGCTCTTTACCACTCAAAAAAAAAAAAAAAAAAAAAAAAAAAAAAGGAAAAAAAAAGCTCGATTCTGAAAGCTGTCCACCCTCTTTTGGACCTCCATTTCTCAAGCATCCCGCCTCCGTGAGTGTTTGGCCTATAGATTCTTGCCAAAGAATCCCATGCAATACCGCAGATAGGCATCATGAGTTTTTTTTTTTTTTTTTTTACAATGAATAACATAATCTAGCTCAAATAAGGCCATATATGCCTCCACTTAGATTTGCTTATATTGACTTACTAAAAGATTCCAAAAATTGAGAATGACTTGATTGAGACGTTTTTACCAACTTCACGCACTTGCAAAAATTTCTTTTACAGAGTTTACAGAGAGAGCGAGAGTTTTTGTTATTTGCCTTCTTGAGTTTCTGGATACTTTTAATGCTTTATTTAATTGTGAATCTTTTTTTTTTTCATAGTTTAGATTTCAAGGATGTAATAGTAAATTAATATAGTATCAAAATCAAAATTCATGGATGCAATTCTTAAGAGCAGGTATATTATATTTACTTGTCTCATTCTCTATTGGCTTACAATATTTTAAACTTTTGAGAGTTAATACTAAACTAATAGAGACATGGTTAAGTCCATGCAGACTTCACTCTCGACGTTGGATGATGAAATTTGTAGGCAAACGTACGTCCAATTTATCCATATTATATTGTTTTGGATTCAGGCAGATGAGGTGCACGTTTGGCGTTGCTTCAATTAAAATGGAGGCAGTGACCTTGCTTGTGAGCAAAGCAAATAGGAGTACACGCTGATCTTGAGATATTTATGTAACGAGAGGTGGGAATAATAAAACAAGCGTTAAATATGAGGGAAAGAGGACGACGAGGGGGTGAGGAGATGCGACTGGCCATGTGATTTCCTTGAAGCCAGGCGACTTGGCCCAAAAACCCAGCACGGAGGTTCTCGGCATTCCCGTTTCTCTTTACACGCTACGCTTTGTCCATCCTTAGGTAGACCGTTGGAGAGTAGATGCAACCATATAAATATTATTTAAATTTTTATTTTATATAAATACTTTATATTTATCAAAAGCTAATGTGAAATTATGTACATGCTATATCCGTATATTATTTTTTTATTTAAGTTCTAATAGCTTTATGAGAATATATAGTCTTTATATAGCTAATGTTAAAGTGAATACATATTATTATTGTTTTTTTATGTTCGCTATGATAAGACCTTAAAGAATCAAAAAAATTTAAAAACCATACAATATTTATGTGACAATTAGTTGCATAGCATGCAACTTCTCAAAAGCAATGCAATTGCAAAGCCTCTTGGATATAGGATTTAAACTTGCATCAATAGCTAATTTACTATAGCATTTAAGTTGCTTGATTGCATTTTAATATTTAATTAATAATTTTTTAGAAGAGGGGGAAAGGCCAAGGATAATGTAGTTTATTGAGTTTATTTAGTTTTTTCAGTGGAGTTTGACATTGCAAAATTTACTTTTGGCAGGAATTTGAGGTTTGATATTGGTAGAAGAGAAAGTGCAAGGCCTATCAGATCAAGCTTGGAATAAATATTCTATATATTTGGATCCAATCGGAGCTCAAACTTAAACTCATGTTAATTTTGAATCAAATTTGAGTAAAGAGTTGGTCTAACCTAAATCTGAGCTTGAATTAGGTCCAATAATTTGTTTAGTACTGGATTTACTTTTACATGCTAGATGCTTTGAAGCTCTCATACGTGAAACCCTAAAATAATGCCATTAGAGAGCCTTTGATTCATCGAATGTTATTAGGATGTTGTAGCGAGCGGCAACTAATGATTTTCCTTACTGTTGCCACCGGAATCCGTCCTCTGACTCCGACGCAGTCGATCTCCTGGGCGGACCTGCACAGAAGTCCTCACGCGAGAGGCGTTGGGGGTGGCCCTCCGCGGAAGACCCTCCGATGCTCAAGTCAGTGGGAAAATCGCGATCAATCAGAAAATGGGAGGTGGATCTCTCCGGGAGTCTCTCCAGGGGCGGCCGATCGGAGCTCTAGAGGGAGGAGCACCGACGAGCAGCTAGGGAGAGTGGGAGAGTGAGAGTGAGAGTGAGCGCATACCTGAGAGAATCTGGGAGTGTCGTATTTATAGGCTGTCACCTGGATCTTGAGCGCCTTCTGGAAGGTTCGAAAGTTGTTAGGATACGGAGATGGATCGAATCAGGCCGTCGTGGGGCCGTTGGGATTCGGATCTTGTTTGTTATGGATCAATGGCTAGGAGAGCTCCTTGATGGCTTGAGATCTGATAGGTGCGTGGGTCCTAGGTAGCCGTGATAGGTTCTAGACCACTCCTCAACATGATTCCTTGCCTGGGACACTGTTACGATAGGCCTAGGCTCTCTCGCGCCAGGTTCCGCGGAGGTTAGTGTTGGACCGTGGGTCGCTCAGTGAAGCCGAGCTACGGAAGCCCGGAGAAAACTAAGCTACGGAAAGCTCGGGAGAGCCGAGCTACGGAAGCTCGGGGAAGACGAGCTATGGGAATCTCGGGGGAGCCGAGCTACGGAAGATCGAGGAAGATGAGCCATGGGAAGCTCGGGGGAGCCGAGCTACGAAAGCTCGGGGAAGACGAGCTATGGGAAGCTCGGGGGAGCCGAGCTGAGCCGAGCTGAAGACGAGCTATGGGAAGCTGGGAAGCTCGGGGAAGACGAGCTATGGGAAGCTCAGGGGAGCCGAGCTATGGAAGCTCGGGGAAGACGAAGCTATGGGAAGCTCTCGGGGGAGCCGAGCTACGGAAGCTCGGGGAAGACGAGCTATGGGAAGCTCGGGGGAGCCGAACTACGGAAGCCCGGAGAAGACGAGCTATGGGAAGCTCGGGGGAGCCGAGCCATGGAAGCTCGGTGAAGACGAGCTATGGGAAGCTCGGGGGAGAGCTACGGAAGCTCGGGGAAGACGAGCTATGGGAAGCTCGGGGGAGCCGAGCTACGGAAGCTCGGGGAAGACGAGCTATGGGAAGCTGGGAAGCTCGGGGGAGCCGAGCTACGGAAGCTCGGGGAAGACGAGCCATGGGAAGCTCGGGGAGCCGAGCTACGGAAGCTCAGGAAGACGAGCTATGGGAAGCTCGGGGAGCCGAGCTACGGAAGCTCGGGGAAAATGAGCTATGGGAAGCTCGGGGGCATCATGGCGGGCGAAGGAATGGGGTCGATCTTAGCCTCCTCGCACGACTATCAATGCGATGACGGTTTTACCGCCCAACACTTACCATATTCTCATCTATTTACAGCAAAAAGCTAAGAAAAAACTAATGATGACCATCCAATCTTGAGTCAAGAGAATAAAATGAAACAATCCAATTAGAAATCACTTACCTTTTCCTCTTTGGTTATGTATTTAATGGTGGCAAGTTTCTGGGTGGTTCTGTTTGGATCGCATAAATTGCTGAGGAGGCCCCACCATTTTACCTTTTTTTTTTACTTAAGAGCCCTCCTATTTTACTCAGTAGCCCCCTTAATTTTCTAAAATTTCTAAACTACCCCTTCTTCCTCCCGCCCCCTCCCCAAATTGCTATTTGGCCCCCCATCCTCTGTCCGATCCTTCTCCCTCCTGCCCCCTTGCTCGCGCTCACCTCGTGCTCCTCTGCGGCGGCTTCCCCGGCAGTGGAGCATCCTCTCCGATACGTAAGGTAAGCTCTCCCTCCCCTCTCCTTCCCTCCCTTCCTCTCCCTCCCTCCTTCCCTCCCTTCCTCTCCCTCCTTTCCTCACTCGATCCGCCTCCTTCAAGTTATTTTTTTTAGCCAAGATCCCTCTCTCTCGGTGTTCATACGTGTTCGACGGCTCCGCCCCCTCTCCGCCACATGTCCCCTTCGTCCCCCAATTTTCTTTTTTTTTTTAAGCCTCCGTTCTCTGTTCGATCCTGGTTGGCCGAACAGAGAGTCTCTGTTCGACCTACTAGGCCGAACAGCGAAAATTCTGTTCGGCTCTTCTGGGCCGAACAGAACAGTTTTCTTCTGTTTGGCCCTTTGTGGCCGAATAGAAGAAAACTGTTCGGCCAACCAGGGCCGAACATGTTGAGGTTGTTCGGCCCTGTGTGGTCGAACAGAATTTATATGTTCGGCCACACAGCACATGAACCGAAAAAAAAAAACGACAAGGAAGGGGAAAGGGCTGGCAACAACGCATGAATTGAAAAAAAAAAAAAAATGATGGGAAGGGGGAAGGGGCTAGCAAGGGGGGTGGGGGCTGGGAGGGGGATGCACGAACTGAAAAAAAAATGACGGAAAGGAAGGAGGGGAGCAAAAATCGCAGGCCAAATAAAATTTTTCGGAGGGGCTGTTTGGGGGTGGGATATTTTGGTCCTAAAATTTTAAGAGCAAAAACATCATTTTCTTAATATGACATGGGAGCTCCTCAGTTAAAAACGCGGGCCAAATAGAACGACCCAAGCTTCTTGATCTCTTTGTTCTTTGGCCTCTTTAATGGAACGAATTTGATTACTTAACCCTAACAAAGGTGAAAGGTTAGCTCTTCTTTTCATCAACGATGGAACCCAATCATATCTCATCGAAGGGGATCATAGGATAGTGGTGATGGAGGAGTAGATCATGAGAGGTCCATGGCGGTGGAGGCATCAGGGTGCCATCCTTATTGAACTCCTCAAAGGAAGATGGAAAAGAGAAAATAAAAGGTAAAGTTAAACTGGCAGAGGGTAGGATTCCCGATATCGTTTATGTTCCTACGGAGGCTTTGATTGAAGAATCATCTAAACTGGCAGAGGGCTATTCTTGCCACCGGATGCTGTAACCTGCGAGTTTCGGCGTGGTTGCGTCACCAGCGGTATCGAAGCAGTTGGCCTTGCTAATCGTCATTATCTCTTCATCTTTGCCACCATAGAGGCTAAGGAACTTGTTCTTAGTAGGCCATGGACCGTGTTAATGGCCAGATCATTGCCCTAGCTGATTGGTGTGCCGAATTCTCTCCTGTTGAAGATCCCATTGAGGAGGCGCTCATCTGGGTACGTCTCCCTAATCTTCCTCTTGAGTTCTAGGTGGATAAGATACTGCAAGTAATTCTCAATGGAGCCGAAGAGTTTGTATGATCTGATAGCTAGACAAAAGAGAGGCGACGCGGCGGGTTCACCCGTGCTTGCATCCGGATTAAATCTCAGGCGATCGCTACGACCTGGTGCAAGGGTTAGAGGGAGCTTTTCTTCGTTTTGACAACGGTTTGCCTATGAGCACCTCAACGGCATCTGCTCCCACTATGGCAGTCTTCATCAACTAAAACCATGTCCCTCTCGAACGGAGAAGATGATGCTGGTTCGTCGTCTTCCAACTTCGGTCCTTGGATGGCTGCCCTGTGCCAAAAGAGGACCCAGTACTGATGTTAATCTAGATCCTAAGACGAAGCCAGTTTCATCATTCTCCACTGCTAACCCTCAATCTCATTCTGATGATTTGCCATACTCCCACCAAAGTTGCTCGTCGTCGATCTAATGCTTCTCAAGTCCACAATGCAATGAAGGGACCTACTGTGCTGAGTTAGGGTTTGGATGTATGTGCCAATTGGAATAGTTGCTGAACAAGCCAATGTGCCAGCAGCAGCTTCCTTTGTGCCAGCAGGAACTAATGTGCATAATAACCCTTTTGCGGTACTTGGTTCCGATCAATGGTCGGGCCATTCTAAGGCCCACTCTAATATCAATCCGGCTCCCCCAAAGCGGTCCCGCCCTACCCAGCCTATGTCTGTTTGCATTGCTACAAGTCAATCCAAATCCATTTCTGAAGAAGATCATCTTTAAGACTAATGAGTCTAACAAACAATCCCATCCCAGTTTGGGGGCTTCACTTATCCGGTCTAATAGATCGGAGGGGATTGGGTCAGATCGGGTGTTTACTTTTATAGCAGCCCCATGGTCGACTGATGATCCGGCTAGCTGACCATGATACTATTTTATCTTTATTCAGGGATGTTGTTCAGGAGTTTGATCAGGGTACACCGAGGCCTCCACTTCAGAGGATAGTATGATAGGGGTTACGAACATCTTGGCTGTGTCAGCGACGGTTGAGGTGTTGGGAATTATGTATTCAAGACATGAATCAAATTCATAAAAAATGTGGCAGAAGATATAATACAAAATTTTCAGATGTCCAGGATCCTTAAGAACAGATTTATTAAATTAGAAATAAAATCTAAAACATTAGATTTATTCATACCTGAGTCCTTTATCGATGTAGAAAAGGATAAGCCGGTGAATCCTCTGCCACTAGCCGTCTACGTGGGTGATCCACATGGAGAAGAGTGGATGAAGACCTTCAAGATATGAAGATGACTAGTGCCTCTTGAATCCCTTTATAGAAATATTCAAAAAACTATAGGTCTAAAAGATCTAATCTTTTTCCTCTTTTTTTTTTCTAGGAGAAAGGAACCATATTTATAGAAAGAGGAAGAGAAAAGAAACGTTCCAAAGAGAAGAAAAGATCTTTTTCTCATGGAAGAGGAAGAGACTTTCCTTCTCATGGTAACGTTAATCTAAGGAAAAAGAAGAGACTCTGTAACGTTAATCAAGTATCACAATCTCAGCGCGGCCAAGGTCTGGAGATCGCGCTCGGCAGCCGAGGATTATATGACATGCTTCTCATTGCAGCTTTCAAGCAGAGTTATAAGAATTTTGCAGGCCTTCGAAAACTAATTTTGATTCAATGAATAGAAATGAGTTTAGCGAGAGCATACTTTTATTGATGATATGCACAGAGATTATCCGAGTTCCACGTCCGAGGAATAGATTTTTCATTTAGATCTTGGAGCTTATAGGTGTCGGGTCCGATTACCTCCGTAATTTGATAAGGACCACCCAATTAGGGGACAGCTTTCCTTGCTCCAGTGGCTTTGAGACGGATGCCTTCCGAAGTACCAGATCACCTGGGGAGAAAAACTTTCCTTTGACTCTAGTTGAATGGTAGCAGGCGATTCTTTGCTGGTAGGCCGCCATCCGGATTCAAGCTTTCTCACTGACTTCTTCTATCAAGTCAAGATTGGTCCGGAGTTGTTCATCATTAGATTCTTCCGAGTAGCCTTCGGTGCGAGGGGAAGGGAGCCCGACCTCCATGAGGATAATGGCCTTTGTGCCGAAAGCCATCTTGAATGGAGTTTGGCCGTGGGAGCCCTTTCAGTGGTTCGGTACGCCCATAGCACATGATGGAGCTCCTTCGCCCACCTGCCTCGCGCTTGGTTGAGCCAAGCTTTAATTCACTGCAAGAGAGTTCGGTTTGTTACCTCGGCCTCCCCGCTAGCTTGAGGATGTCGACTGAGGTCATGCGATGGAGAATGCTGTGATCTTCGCAGAACTCTCGGAACTTAGGGTTGTCGAACTGCTTCCCGTTGTTGGTGATGATGGTGTGAGGAAGACCGAAGCGGCAGTTGATGGATCTCCACACGAAGTCTTTGGCACGGGCTTTGGTTATCTGGGTGACTGCTTCGGCCTCAACCCACTTAGTAAAATAATCAATTGCAAAATAAAAATTTTCTTGCCCCGTCGCGAGGGGGAAAGGGCCAAGTATATCCATTCCCCATTTAGCGAAGGGCCAGGGGATGAGATGGAAGTTAGGTGAGCAGAGGGGAGCTCTGGATATTCGAGTATCGTTGGCATGCATCATAGGCTTGGACAAGGTCACCAGCATCTTTCTGCATCGTTGGCCAATAATATCCTTGGCGTAGTACTTTATGACACAGGGCGCGGCTGCCAAGGTGATTGCCATAGATGCCTTCATAAACCTCCCGAAGAGTGTAATCGGCTTCTGATGGACGGAGGCATTTGAGCAGTGGCATTAAGAAAGACCGCTTGTACAGCCGATCATCAATTAGAACATAATGAGGTGATTGTAATTTCAACTTCCTCGCTTCCTTTCTATCGGTGGGCAGCAACCCTTCTTTAAGGTACTGGTGCAGGAGGTCCATCCAGGAGGGCTCGGTGTCAACCTGCATTATCTGGTCAACATCGGCGATGCTGGGCCTCTCCAGGACCTCCAAATGAAACTTTCGCTCGAGATTCATTGCCTCCGTAGTTGCAAGCGGGATAGTAGGTCGGCGCACGTGTTCTCAGTCCTTGGGATCTGGACAATTTTAAATTTATCGAAATAGGAGGATAGATTGCTTACCTTTTGGAGATATCGAACCATGTTCAGCTCTCGAGCCTCAAATTCTCCCTGCACCTGGCTAGCCACTAATTGGGAGTCAGTGTAGGTAATCAGTTTCTTGACTTTGAGCTCACGGGCGATTCGGAGTCCGGAGAGTAAGGCTTTATACTCTGCCTCATTGTTTGAGGCCGGGAAGGAGAAGCGAATGCCATATTCAAAGGTCGAGCCTTTCGGACTGGTGAGGACTAGGCCGGCGCCAGAGCCGCCCGCGCTGGAGGATCCGTCGGCATGAAGCAACCATAGGGCGCTGGGCTTTGGTTATCCAGGGGCATCCGAAACAGAGCCTTCTTCGGGAATAGTGCATTTGAGGAGGAAGTCCGCCAAAGTTTGAGCTTTAATGGCTGGACGAGGCTGATATTGAATGTCGTGTTTGCTTATCTCGATAGCCCATTTGGTCATCCTCCCTGATGCTTCTGGGCGATGGATAATTACCCTGAGGTTGGTCGGTCAGGACGATGACAGTACGCCTGAAAGTATGGCCGCAACTTTCGGACCAATGTCACTAGAGCCAGTACCATCTTCTCAACCGAGTATACCTCAATTCAGCATCTTTGAGCAGCTTGCTGACATAATAGATAGGTCTTTGGATTTTGTTCTCCTCTCTGATTAGCACCGAGCAACAACGCTTTCAGAGACCGCCAGGTATAGGTTCAGCACCTCCCCTGGCTTCGGGCTACTGAGGAGAGGTGGCGAGCCGAGGTATTTCTTGAGATCTCCAAAAGACTTTTGGCAATCTGAGGTCCACTGAAAGTTTTTGGCCGACCGAAGCACCTTGAAGAAGGGAAGACATTTCTCGGCCGATCGAGCAATAAAGCGGCTGAGGGCTGCTACCCTCCCAGTGAGGCGCTGCACGTCCTTGACTGACCCTGGCGGAGCCATCTGTTGCAGGGCTTGGATTTTCTGAGGGTTTGCCTCGATGCCTCGCTGTGAAACCATAAAGCCAAAGAATTTCCCGGAGTTGACCCCGAAGGCGCATTTGGTGGGGTTGAGCTTCATCTGATACTTCCGAAGTGTGGCAAAGCTCTCTGCAAGGTCCTCGATGTACTGGGATGCCTCCTTGCTTTTTACCAGCATATCATCGACATACACCTCCATGTTTCGACTGATTTGCTCCTTGAAGACTTTGTTGACCAACCTTTGGTAGATTGCACCTGCATTTTTCAAACCAAGGGCATAACTCGGTAGCAATAGATATCTCAATCGGTGATGAAGGCGGTTTTCTCCTCGTCTTCGGCGCCATTCGGATCTGGTTGTAGCCCAAATAGGCATCCATAAAAGTTAACATTTTATGGCATGAAGTTGAATCCATGAGCTGGTCAATCCGTGGAAGAGGAAAGCTGTCTTTTGGGCAGGCTTTATTGAGGTCAGTGAAGTCGATGCAGATCCTTCATTTGCCATTCGATATCTTCACCATGACCACGTTTGCTAGTTAGTAGGGGTAACTAACCTCCCGAATAAACTTGGCTTTGATGAGTTTATCCACCTCTTCTTCAATGGCCTTTTGGCGCTCTGGGGCGAAGCTCCTATTCTTCTATTTGATCGACCGGAATGTTTTGTCCACGCTAAGGCGATGAACCAGGACATCTGGGCTAATTCCGAACATGTCCGATGCGGACCAAGCGAAGACATCGGCATTCTTCCGGAGGAATTCAATCAGCTCTTGCCGAAGCTTTTCTTCCAGCTGTGATCAATCTTTATGGTTCGGTCGGGCCAAGCCTCGTCAAGCAGTACCTCCTCCAGTTCTTCGGCCGGCTCTCCTCATTGCTCGGCAAGATCCTCCCGAGCATCCAGCCCGTCTACCTCAGGTTTTTGGATTGAAGGTCGGCTACAAAGCAATGCCGAGCTATGATCTGGCTTCCTCGAACCACCCACACTCCCCATTCGGTAGGAAACTTCATGGCGAGATGAGGGATGAAAAATGATGGCCTTGAAAGATATCTGCCCGGTCTGCCAAGGATGGCGTTTTAAGGGGATTGAAGCTTGGTTACGAGGAAATCCATGAGCACGGTAGCCACGCAGGGCCAGGTGCCAGCTCGGACTGATAGAGTGATGACCCCTTCATGGATTATGGAGTCACCGTGAAGCCCACCAGGGTGGATTCCACCGATCGGAGGCTTTCTATCCAGAATTTTAACCTGACAAAGGCATCGAAATATAAAACATTAACATAGCTTCCACTATCAATCAGAATACGATGTACATCATAGTTGTTCATGTTTAGAGATACAACCAAGGCATCATCATGGGGGTATTGTACCTCCCAAAGGTCTTCATCGGAGAAAGTAAGCTCATCAATCCAAGCTTTCTTCGGTGGGTTCTTCTCCTCGCCTGACCAAGAAGATAGGGATCTAGCCGCCGTTATCATATTAACGTTGCCAATAATTGGAGGATTTGGTGGTGGGAGTTGGCGATTCTCTTCATTATTCGGCTCAGGGGGGCCTCTAAACCGGTTCAGTCTGCCTCACCGGATCAGCTGCTCGATCTCATTCTTGAGCTGCCAACAATCCTCGGTATCATGCCCGTAGTCTCGGTGGAAGCGGCAGTACTTGGTTGGGTCCCTTCGAACTCTGTTGCCTCGAAGAGGAGGGGGCCGAGGAAGTTGACGCTCGATCTCCATCAGGATCTGAGCTCTTGGTGCGGTGAGGGGAGTATAGCGGTCGAACCTTCGGGCCGGACTCCAAGTTCGATCTTGAGGCGATGGCGGAGGAGCTCTGCGGTGGCGAGGTGGGCTAGCGCGACGGTGGGCTCACTGCCTATTCGAGCCCTTTGCCTCTTTCTTCTTCATCTGCTCGGTCCGGGCTGACCTCCTCGATTCTTCCACCCTGGCGTACTTGTCTGCCAGGGACATCATCCGAAAGGCTTTTCAGGTAGTTAACCTCTAGAGCTAGGTAAAAGTCTTCCTCCTTGGACACTCCTTCGGCCAGGGTGGACATGGCCACCTCATGGTTGAGGTGGTCCACTTCTAGAAGGGCCGTGTTGAAGCGGCCGAGGTAATTCTTCAGCGATTCCCCTCTCTCTGCTTGACCTCGGAGAGGAAATCGGATCTCCGTCGTTGGCGATGGCTACTGACGAACTGGCTGATGAGTAGACAACTCAGCTTGTCAAAAGAATCAATGGAACTTGGTTTCAAGCTGTTAAACCAGGTTCGGGCAGATCCCCTTAAGGTGGAGGGGAAGGCTCTGCACAGGATCGCATCTGATGCCCCGTAGAACATCATGATGGATCTGAAGCTGCTGAGATGGTCATCGGGATCGGTGGATCCATGATACGGCTCGATGGCGGGGAGCTTGACATAAGGGGGAATCACTTCCCTCATTATCCTCTCAGAAAAGGGAATGCCCTGCTCCGCTTTCGGCTGGGATGAAGGAGCTTGCTTGGCGGCGTCTAACTCCTGACGTCATTCTCGTTGCATCTCTTGCATCTGTTGTCTGATCCCTTATCCAGAGTGGTATGAGGGATCGAGTGAGGAGAAGATGACAGCAGTATCGAATCCTGGGAAGACACCGGGGAAGGGAGCGAACCGCCTGGACCTGAGCGGGCTCTTCCCTCTAGCTCGTCGTAGCACCGGCTTCGTCTTTGCGGGCCCGTGACCGTGATCCGCCGCCTCAAGCGGGTCAGAAGAAGAGATCGCTGGCAAGGCAGGGGCAGCGGCCTCCTCATGAGGCTGAGAAACAGGGACAACAGCTCCAGGGATCGCCTGTAATCCCTGGACCAACTGGGTCAATGCTTAGACCTGCTGAACCAGAGTGGCGAACTGGTCCAGGGTTATCGCTGTTGCCGGTGGCGAAGGAGTTTCAGCTGGTGGTGGTAGCGGAGGTGATGCACCGCTGATCGGATCAGGCCTTTAAGAGGATATGCATGGAGTAAGAAATGAAAATCAAATAAATATAGAAACAATGAAATAATATATAAGCAATGAAATAAATTAAGGATCATTGCTAAAATTAAATACATTTGATCAATAGATCAAAAATATCACAGGCTAACCAAAGGTACCCTTGAAGTGAGGGACGAAAAATCAAATGAATACAAAATTTTTCAACTGACATAAAAGTAACCATCGGTTTAGCATTGTAACATTGCAATTATATTAAAGAAATTAGGTTGTTTCAAAACCACGTGCTAAAGAACCAGAGTAAATGAATATTAGATGGTCCTGAATGTCTCACCTGTTTGTGCATCTTGAGCCAAGGTGAGGTGTTGCAAAAGTAATAAAATTCATTGGCTCCAGTCCAGCAATTTGTCCTTTTAATTTTTGCTCCATATATTGAGTTCCAGAAGTAAAAGTTTTACTGCCTCCATTTTCGAGGATTCCTTTGCATATCTTTTCCATATAATATACCAATTGCAGATCTTGCAATCAAGCCACCTAGGGAATGCCCAACAAAAGAGATCTTTTAAGCTCTGGTCTGTGTGCAACAACTGATATGATCTGATTTCATAATTGATAATGTAAGTCAACAGGACACTGTCATATAATCAATAAAGAGATTGCAGCGGTGAAAACTAATCTTTTCGTGGCACCAATTTACAGAAGGGAAAAAAAACACAAATCAAGAGGTATACAAGGAATGGTGTGTCAGATAATTAAAATAATTAATGATGGAGCACAAATTGAGATTAAAAATGTTGAAAAGCGCGGAATACCTTCAAGATTACGGCTATAGCGTATATGAGTAATACAAAAATCTTTTACCGTTCTAATCTATGAGTATAAGATTATACCTTCAGACTTGAACGTTGGAACACTTGATTTGATTGCTCGACCTCAACCTTTTAGCCTTCCGCCGTATTCCCGAAATACCTTCCTTCTCTCACAAGATGGTGGGATCTCTCGGCCGACCTAGGGTTTCTTGTTTTTCTTTTTCTCAAAACGTTAACCCTAGCAACCAACTGAGAGGGTATTTATAGGGCTACAACAGGGACCAATAGGCAAATATGAAAAGGACTTCCCACGTAATTAAATCTCCTAATCCTATCCCGGGTTAGGATTCAATTACGTAAATTACAATTCATTCCACTAAAGAATTATAATTGTATCATATTCGAATTTATATTTTCGAGCCTTAATATTAAATACTTATTATCTCCCCACGTTAAGATTACAGATATCCACCAATTAAATTTAATTACTGACAATATAATTTAATTGGCTGTTATTATCCTTGAGACTTATCCACTTAACTTATTTGATGTATCGGATTCAAAATCCACTTGCAAGATTTGATACAATCAAAACTTATAAGCTTTCTCAAGGGGATATCATCAATCCAAATTAACAGGACGTGGATTCCTTCAACTATTAATATTCACCATATATATAATGTTATTGCCCAACCCACTGAGTTATTGACTCATATAGAATCTCACTCTATGTGTAATCAAAGCAATAATCACTACATACACGTGTCTAGAAATAGAATTCAGATTAAGAGCATAAGTAATCATAATATTCATGAGTTTTAAATTATTTTATAAAGTCAGTATAAAATAATTAACTCAACTGGGTCCTGTTCAATACACACAAAGTGTACTAGCACAAATAGTTAGAATAAACCATTCCCCGTAGTCAAGACAGACCTACTAAAAATTTGTGCTACAGTTCTACTGATGGTGTGTCCAATTCCATCTAAAACTGTGAACAATAAACTTGTATTCCAAAAGAACCGATGATCTAGTCTTCTGTGTGTAAGCCGTACTCTACACACTAGATCAAATACTCTTTGTAAATACTAGACACATGCACATATATAGTAAATGGCACACATTGCTCAAAATGAATTCTCATTAAAATGTAAAGACATAACATAAAGCATATCTTTTAGTCTATATCTCTATCAATCTCCCACTTAGACTCAAAGCAATGCTTGTACACATCTAACTCCCATGCCCTCTACATGTCTATCAAAAACTTTTGAAGTTAAACTCTTTGTAAAAGGATCTGCCAGGTTGTCCTCAGATGTAACCTTGGTCACCAGCACGTCACCTCTTTGCACGATGTCACGTATCAGGTGATACTTACGCTCAATGTGTTTAGATTTCTTATGGTCCTGGGTTCCTTCGAATTAGCAACTGCCCCACTATTATCACAATAAAGTGTAATAGGTAATTGCACTGAAGGTATCACACTAAGATCCAAAAGAAAGTTTCTTAGCCAAACAGCCTCTTTTGCAGCCTCAGATGCAGCCACATACTCAGCTTCCATGGTAGAGTCAGCAACACAAGTCTGCTTCACACTCCTCCAGCTAATTGCTCCACCACCCAAAGTGAACACATATCCCGAGGTTGATTTCCTAGATTCATTATCTGATTGGAAGTCCGAATCTGTATATCCTATAGGCACAAGACTATCTGCTTGGTAAACTAACATATAATCTTTAGTCCTTTTCAGGTACTTAATTATATGTTTTACTGCAGTCCAATGTTCTCGCCCAGGGTTAGACTGAAATCTGCTAACCATGCCTACGGCAAAACAGATATCAGGTCTAGTACATAGCATAGCATACATTAGGCTTCCTACTGCAGAAGCATAAGGAACTGCCTTCATACTTTCTATCTCTTCAGGTGTCTTAGGACACTGATCCTTAGATAGAGAAATTCCATGCCTGAAAGGAAGAAATCCTTTCTTGGAATTATGCATACCAAAACGGGTGAGAATTTTATCGATATAAGTGGCTTGAGATAAGCATATCATCCTTTGCTTGCGATCTCGCAAAAGCTTGATCCCTAGGATGTGACTTGCTTCTCCCAAGTCCTTCATATCAAATTGTCCAGATAACCATACCTTGACCGAAGATAACACTCCCATATCGTTTCCAATAAGTAAGATGTCATCCACATATAGCACCAGAAACACCAAAGTTTTTCCATCACGCTTCTTGTACACACATGACTCGTCAGGACTTTGATCAAAACCATAAGATTTAATAGCTTGATCAAAACGAGTATTCCAAGATCTAGATGCCTGCTTAAGTCCATAAATGGACCTCTTAAGCTTGCACACCAAGTGCTCCTGGCCTTTTACTATAAAACCGTCTGGTTGCATCATGTAAATGCACTCGTCAAGATTTCCATTAAGGAAAGCTGTCTTGACATCCATTTGCCAAACTTCGTAATCGAAATGAGCTGCAATGGATAAGAGAATCCGGATAGACTTAAGCATAGCTACTGGTGAAAAGGTTTCCTCATAGTCGATCCCTTCTTTCTGAGTAAAACCTTTTGCAACTAGCCTAGCCTTGAAGGTTTCCACCTTCCCGTCTGCTCCTCTCTTCTTCTTATAGATCCACTTGCATCCGATGGGTTTTACTCCCTCGGGTGGTTCTACAAGATCCCAGACCTGATTAAAGTGCATAGACTCTATCTCTGATTTCATAGCATTTTGCCAAAGAGTTGCATCTTTATCCTGTAATGCTTCATTGTAGCTACTGGGTTCAGTATCCAGTTCATCAGAGATTCTGTCATATGACTCTCCAAGGAACGTATACCGTTTAGGTGTATTTACAACCCTCCCACTACGACGAGGCACAACCTGATTGTATGTGCTTGTAGTAATACGATCTGACTCTGATCCTTGTGCTCCATCAACCTGCACTGGTTCTGAAACTGGTGCATTAATGGTATCCTTTTGTATCAGTTCAGGGTCAGTTCGTGTTACTATACTTCTCCCACTACGAATAGTTATTGGGAAGTTTGGGAACCTACTTTCTTGTGGTGTTTCTGCTTGTACTATTGGTATTAAAGGAGCCAGTCTAGTTTTATCGCCTCTCAACTCTTCTAGAGCAATTTTACTTCTGGGTTTGTGGTCTATAATATAGTCCTCCTCCAAGAATCGGGCATTGGTGCTAACAATGACCTTCTGATCCTTAGGACAATAAAATAAACCACCTTTTGTTCCTTTAGGATATCCAACAAAGAAGCATACATCTGTCCTTGATTCCAACTTATCTGGTTTACCTTTTAGTACATGTGCTGGACAACCCCAAACCCGAACATGTCTTAGACTAGGCTTGCGCCCAGTCCACAGTTCTGTGGGTGTCTTAGGTACTGACTTAGATGGTACCAAGTTAAGAATATATGCAGCTGTCTCTAATGCATATCCCCAAAACGAAATAGGTAAGTCTGAATAACTCATCATAGATCTAACCATATCCATAAGAGTCCTATTCCTTCTTTCAGCTACACCATTCTGCTGTGGCGTACTAGGTGCAGACAACTGGGATTCAATCCCAGCATCTAATAAGTAATCTGTGAACTCCCCTAAGAGGTACTCGCCACCACGATCGGATCGTAGTGTCTTGATATTTTTACCATGACGGTTCTCCGTTTCTGCCTTAAAAATTTTAAATTTTTCAAAGCATTCAGACTTACGGCGCATCAGATAAATATACCCATATCTTGAGTAATCATCAATAAAAGTGACAAAGTACTCAAAACCACCTCTAGCTTGGATGTTCATTGGGCCACACAAATCAGAGTGAACCAATTCTAATATCTCCTTAGCTCTATTGCCTTTGGCCGAGAATGGCCGCTTGGTCATTTTTCCTTCTAAGCAAGATTCACAGACCGGTAGTGCCTCTACTTCCAATGAACCTAATGGTCCATCTTGAACCAGTCTAGAAATCCGTCTTAGATTTATATGACCTAGGCGCAAGTGCCAAAGATAAGTTTGATTCATTTCAGAAGGATGTTTTCTCTTACATGGTCTATTATTGTTATTCACTTCATTTAGTTGCACAGTAGGAGAAACAGGATTAATAATATAAAGACCATCCACCAATGTACCAGAACAGATAAAATGTTTATTTTTCTTAATAACAACGGAGTCATTAAAATAAACTGAATATCCATCATCAACCAACTTAGAAACTGAAATTAAATTCCTTCTAATTGAAGGTACAAAAAAAAGTCTTTTAATATTAAAATTCTATTTCTACTAAAAGAAAAGCTAAAATCTCCCACTGCAACTACTGACACTCTCGTGCCATCTCCCAGAAATATGTAAATCTCCCATCACTTAGCTGCCGGGTCTGCTGGAACCCCTGCAAAGAATTGCAAACATGATTAGTGGCTCCCGTATCTACACACCAGCCACTGGTAGATAACAGCACTAAACAAGTTTCAACTACAAGTGAATGAGATATACCTCTAGCCTGTTTCCTGGCAAGCCAAACTGGACATTGCTGCTTCCAGTGACCTGGCTGCTTGCAGACGAAGCACTTTCCCTTCTTTTTTATTTCCCCATTGGGCTGTGGGGCCTGATGCTGTTTCTTTTTCTGAACCTTTTTCTTCTTCTTAGCATGAGACTTCGAAGAAGAACCTTTTTCAGTAACCATAGCAACTGCAGGCTTCTTAATGAAACTCTCTGCTACCTGAAGTTCTTTAAGTAGCTCTGCCAATGAAAAATTCATTTTGTTCATGGTGTAATTTAGGCAGAACTGCTTAAAAGAATCAGGTAGGGACTGGAGAATGATATCAACTGGGTTTCCCCATCCATCTCCGCTCCAAGGATCTCCAGTTCATTCAGAAGCTAATCATCTTTAGAACATGATCCCTGACAGGAGTTCCTTCAGCCATATTAGTGTTCATCAGTTCTTTCATCGCAGTCTGCCTAGCTGCACGACTCTGATCCCCAAACATTTCTTTGAGGTTGAACATCATGTCATAGGCAGAGGGCATAGATTGATGCTGATGTTGCAGAACATTTGACATAGATGCCAATATGTAACACCGCGCCATCTCATCAGCCTTAACCCACTTACGGTAAGCTTGGGACTCCTCATCTGAAGCCCCTTCACCGGGCTCTGCGGGACAGACCTGAGTGAGCACATACTTGTACCCTTCTGCAGTTAACACTATATCCAGGTTTCTTTTCCAATCAATGTAATTAGGACCAGTCAATTTGTTTTCTTTGAGTATCACAGCAAGTGGATTGAAAGAAGACATTTTAATCCTGAGAATCATTCATACATCAAATAAGATATAATGAGCAATAAACTTTAAATTCAAAATTATAAGTAGGGCCCCTCAACCACTATAATAAAAGAATTTGCCAGCAGCCTAGTACATTTTGAATAGTATGCCTCGATGGGAGGACGTCTACTACTCATCATTTATCTAGACAGATAAAACCTATTAATTTTACTATCTAGGTAAAAGGTAACATACCAAGTAAAATTAATTAGCTGGCTAACTTTGGTCATATAAATAGGTATACCTAAGGTATACCATCACTCAATGCTAGATCCATTGTCCCATGGTGGATCCCTCAGATGGAGAGGTAATCCAACATTAACAACTACTAGGGATTATTCTTGGTGAGCTGGCAATCAATTTCATCCTATGGGGAGGAAAGCACTAATGCTAACACGTGAAATTAACTACCTCACCAATAAACAAGTGATGGGACCATGGGATTTAAATGTGATTAATTCCCTCTCCCACTTAGTTATTTAAACAATATTTTGAGGGTTATAAAACTTGTGTTTGATTATCTTATAAATTCAAAACACAAACAGCAAGTGATTATCCAATTAACCATGTTCTCCTAGTTATAGACATAAGAACAAAAGGATAAACAATCAAGCAAGTATGCAACATAACCAATATAAACAAGATAAATAAAATCCCTGTTATTATGGTCAAAATTTTCCACGCAGATGAAGATCCTGTTGCACCATGATTGCTACTTTGCTCGACGATTTGCCGCTTCGCATACGGGGGTCTGGGGGCTGGCCCCCAGCGGGGCGACGCTTTGGATTTTCCTTTAGAATCGTGATCTGCAACGGATTTCCTTGAATCTTATCTGCAACGGATTCTGCTTAGAAAATCTATCTATAGGGATTCTCCTTAGAATCCTTAGAATCCTATCAGATTCTCCTTAGAATATCTTATCCGATTCTCCTTAGAATCATATCCTGCAACGTGCAGCAGGTCTTCTTCCTCCATAGAGCCGCACCAGATTACAAAAATCCTATGCCTCCATATAGGAGTTCACATGCTACGTATTTACAATCACAAAGCTCTCAAAAAACCGGAGCATACATGCTATAAAATATTACAATGATCCTACGCCTCCTTAAAACCGGAGTTCACAAAACAGATCTAAGCAATATTAAATCAGAACACATACATTCATGTGACCATAATAACAGGATAGAAACCTGCAAAACAACGTTAGCAGCAAGCACGATCCATCCCACGCATGCATATTCCGATTAATGGAGAACATGGCCGCATTATTCATATACAGTATCAGCCGTGGCTCTGATACCACTGTTGGGGAGCGCGGAATACCCCCAAGATCACGGCTATAGCGTATATGAGTAATACAAAAATCTTTTACCGTTCTAATCTATGAGTATAAGATTATACCTTCAGACTTGAACTTGGAACACTTGATTTGATTGCTCGACCTCAACCTTTTAGCCTTCCGCCGTATTCCCGAAATACCCTTCTCTCACAAGATGGTGGGATCTCTCGGCCGACCTAGGGTTTCTTGTTTTTTTTTTTTCTCAAAAACGTTAACCCTAGCAACCAACTGAGAGGGTATTTATAGGGCTACAACAGGGACCAATAGGCAAATATGAAAAGGACTTCCCACGTAATTAAATCTCCTAATCCTATCCCGGGTTAGGATTCAATTACGTAAATTACAATTCATTCCACTAAAGAATTATAATTGTACTCCTAATCATATTCGAATTTATATTTTCGAGCCTTAATATTAAATACTTATTATCTCCCCACGTTAAGATTACAGATATCCACCAATTAAATTTAATACTGACAATATAATTTAATTGGCTGTTATTATCCTTGAGACTTATCCACTTAACTTATTTGATGTATCGGATTCAAAATCCACTTGCAAGATTTGATACAATCAAAACTTATAAGCTTTCTCAAGGGGATATCATCAATCCAAATTAACAGGACGTGGATTCCTTCAACTATTAATATTCACCATATATATAATGTTATTGCCCAACCCACTGAGTTTATTGACTCATATAGAATCTCACTCTATGTGTAATCAAAGCAATAATCACTACATACACGTGTCTAGAAATAGAATTCAGATTAAGAGCATAAGTAATCATAATATTCATGAGTTTTAAATTATTTTATAAAGTCAGTATAAAATAATTAACTCAACTGGGTCCTGTTCAATACACACAAAGTGTACTAGCACAAATAGTTAGAATAAACCATTCCCCGTAGTCAAGACAGACCTACTAAAAATTTGTGCTACAGTTCTACTGATGGTGTGTCCAATTCCATCTAAAACTGTGAACAATAAACTTGTATTCCAAAAGAACCGATGATCTAGTCTTCTGTGTGTAAGCCGTACTCTACACACTAGATCAAATACTCTTTGTAAATACTAGACACATGCACATATATATATATAGTAAATGGCACACATTGCTCAAAATGAATTCTCATTAAAATGTAAAGACATAACATAAAGCATATCTTTTAGTCTATATCTCTATCAGAATATAGTGAGAAATAGTTNGAAGCAAAAATCAGACTTTACCTGCAGTGTAGCGGTAAACATAGTATCAAACGCCTCTGCCTGTGTTACCTTCCTCAGCTTATCTTGAAATCTGGGCAAGGTCGCGAGCTTAAGGATTGTCTCTGATAGACAACTCTTGTATCCAATATTCTCGCTAGGTGGTTGGGGAGCCGAGCGCGGGGTCCTTGAAATACCCGGTGAGGCGGGAGCAGGAACATCCGCTTCCATCGATAACGAAGGACCTGGCAAGTCAGCCTTAGCTGCTTCTATGTCCCTTGTAGATTCCCCAACACTCTGTGCGGGAGATGGAATGCTCTCGGCAGGACCTCCTACAGGGACCCCCGTCGGAGGACTCATTTCCTCTTCACTATCTTCTATTAAGGTCGCCTCTGGGATGATCGCTGGAGGTTGGACCTGACTGCCCGATCCCAGTTGACGGGGTCTTTTAGGTTCGCCCCCCGCCGGCGTATCACGCTCACTTCTTTCTCTTTTTCGAAGCTGTGATACCAGGAAATCTCGAGAGAACTTCATTGCTACAAAATGACAAACATAGGGTTAGCTAAAATGAAAAAAGAAAAAAGAAAAGATAAATTCTTTGAAGCTCACCGGGCGCTGCAGCCAGCGACGCCGGCACGAACGCAGCCTCCCGGAGATTACCCTCCGATAGTAACTCCCTACTAGGGGGAATAATTGTAGAAATTAAAGTATTAAATAGCTCGCGATCTCTCTTCAATGCTTGCGTTCTGGTTTGGGCTAGTATCTGGAGTACCCCAATCCACATCTAACCCTCCAAGTGCGCATAAAAAAACCTAGACTTCCACCCTTTGATTTTAGATGGGAGGTTGAGTTTTAGAACCCTTTTGGGTCTTGAGGCAAAACTCCACCACCCATCCCTAACGGGGTTTCGGATTCTATACAGGGACCTAAACAAGGAAAGCCTAGCAGAGGCTCCATGAAAGGAGCAAAGAACTAAAAACGAAAATATAACGCGGATGGAATTGGGAGTGAGCTGTGCCGGAATAAGGTGGTACCGATTTAACAGATTTATAAAAAAGGGGTGAAACGGCAATCGTAGACCGCTCTTAAAAAACTCTTCGTATAGAGCGATCTTACCCGGTTGCCCTCGACTAACCCTGTCCTCTGGAAGAGGGACAGAAAGCTGAATGTTATCCGGAACTCCAAATTGAGCCCTAAGATTTCTAAGGTCCTGTGAGGACATTACTGAAGCAATGTCCGCCGGCCCAGCCAGTTTGGAGACAGCCACAGGAGGCTCCACCTCATGGCCGGCGGACGAGCCAGGAGCCCTAAGAGACTGAGGTAATGACCTAGACACGGGTTGACTGGAGTGAGCAGCGGGTTGGCCCCGCGGATGATTAACCCTCCCAAGGCCTCTCGACGTGCCCGAAGGATCTCCTCTCGGGAGGGCTCTTTCATGGGACCCTTGCCTTTTCTATCTACGGAAGGGTCCATAAAGAAAAGGAGGAGGAAAAAGCCAACTAACCTGGGCTTGAGAAGGTAAAAGATGGAGGAAGACACAAAATCGAGAACTAAAGGAAAGGGATGATCTTTTTAACATATATATAAGCCAGACATGACGCTTCGGGCGCCACAAAGATACATGATGGTCCGTCCGTATAACCGGACAGGTGAAAAGATGCCATCCTCTCAGAAACGCGCGCCCCCCCTCCTTTTCCCTTTTTCCAAAGTGTCACTTATCACGTACTGAATTTTCGAAATTCAAATTTTTCCGCCCTTCCTCCTTGCATACGCATGCCACGCATATATACAAGAAAGATGGGCGAGGGGGCATATGATATGGATAATGAGCAAAATAGTTAAACTAAATAAATAAAAGGCAGCTTGGACGGCCCCCTATCCTGGGCGGCCCCCAGTCCTGGGCGGCCCCCCAGTCTTGGGCGGCCTCCAGAGTCTAGGCGGCCTCCGATCCTAGGAGGCCCCTAGAGCTTGGACGGCCCCCAATCCTGGGCGGCCCCCAGTCCTGGGCGGCCCCCAGTCTTGGACGGCCTCCAGAGTCTAGGCGGCCCCTAGAGCTTGGACGGCCCCTATCCTGGGCGGCCCCCAGTCCTGGGCGGCCCCCCCAGTCTTGGGCGGCCTCCAGAGTCTAGGCGGCCTCCGATCCTAGGCGGCCCCTAGAGCTTGGACGGCCCCAATCCTGGGCGGCCCCAGTCCTGGGCGGCCCTCAGTCCTGGGCGGCCCCCCAGTCTTGGGCGGCCTCCAGAGTCTAGGCGGCCTCCGATCCTAGGCGGCCCCTAGAGCTTGGACGGCCCCCAATCCTGGGCGGCCCCCAGTCCTGGGCGGCCCCCAGTCTTGGGCGGCCTCCAGAGTCTAGGCGGCCCCTAGAGCTTGGACGGCCTCCAATCCTGGGCGGCCCCCCAGTCTTGGCGGCCTCCAGAGTCTAGGCAGCCCCTAGAGCTTGGACGGCCCCCTATCCTGGGCGGCCCCCAGTCCTGGGCGGCCCCCCCAGTCTTGGGCGGCCTCCAGAGTCTAGGCGGCCTCCGATCCTAGGCGGCCCCTAGAGCTTGGACGGCCCCCAATCCTGGGTGGCCCCCAGTCCTGGGCGGCCCCCAGTCCTGGGCGGCCCCCCAGTCTTGGGCGGCCTTCAGAGTCTAGGCGGCCTCCGATCCTAGGCGGCCCCTAGAGCTTGGACGGCCCCCAATCCTGGACGGCCCCCAGTCCTGGGCGGCCCCCAGTCTGGGTGGCCTCCAGAGTCTAGGCGGCCCCTAGAGCTTGGACGGCCCCAATCCTGGGCGGCCCCCAGTCTTGGGCGGCCTCCAGAGTCTAGGCGGCCCCTAGAGCTTGGACGGCCCCCTATCCTGGGCGGCCCCCAGTCCTGGGCGGCCCCCAGTCTTGGATGGCCTCCAGAGCCTAGGCAGCCCCCAGCCTCAGGCGATCCCCCGGTTTAAGAATAATCCCCACGTCAGACCATTAAACGAGATAAGCCGTCATATTCGGAACAGAAATCGAGAAATGCTAAAACATCACGCCTTAAATGGTCCGCATAAGACAAACACCAAAAGGGGACACTGAACCTCTATTTTGGAGCCAGATCCCTTTTCCCTCACTCTGACGTCTCCACTACCTCTGACATTCCTTTGGGATAACCAAGATCATCATGAAAAAGGATTCCTTCATGAGCAAGTTTCTTAATATCCTTATTAAGCATTATCACTGAATGACCACGTAATGCAAGATGAACACTTATCCTACACGTGGACATCCAGGATAATGAAAGGGAAAAAAATAAATAATAATAAAGGAGGATAAAAAGGGAGAGAAAGGAGGGGGGTGGGGGACTTCTTCCTTCAAAAGAAAAAAAAGAGAGAGAGATCTGGAGAAAACCCTAAAAAAAAAATAATCTGGTGATCCAGCATCAACAGATCTAAACTCATATTCAAATAAATTTTGATGTAGAACGTGAATTGAAGTAGACTAAAACGGGAAATAGCTATATCTAAGTGAGCATCAAATACATAGAGGAATGCATGAAGCACACTTTAGTCATACAAGGTTTTCTTATTGAAACAATACATTAAATTGAAGCCATTCTTCAAATGCATACAATAGTGTACACCAGCATAGGGTCTTTCGAAGATTTTATAAGAATCTAATGATTTTGGATGGATTCTATTACGTTTAAGATTAGAAGATGGATTATTTGTAAGAAAGAATGGCATGGAGATGATGGTAAAGTGAAGTATTGATAGTGATTTTGGTAGAAAATTTGCTCGAAAAACTTGATGCAATCTGGTACCATGTTCACAACTATGCCAAACGTCATAAAGCAACTTTATAGCAGCTAATATGGGTTGAACTAACCTGACATGGATAAAAGAGGATATGACAGCTTAGCTAAATAGTTTGGATGACATGAGACAAGTGGCAAGGCATGGTATGGCTAACCTTTCCTCATTAGTCGATCTACTTTCTTGGCTCGAAGAGACTACCGATCACAACAAAGTGCTATCTTTATTTGGAATGTTAAGCCAATCTATGTGAAAATCTAGTTGATCAATTTAGGGAAGGTCTTCTCTCTTACCTTATTTGCCATGCTTGTCAAGATTCATTTAAAAAAATATGACTTCAACACTATTTCTTTAAGATGCTATAAAAGCAACCACATACCTTATAACTAAAAAACTATTTCTAAAATCCATAGAGATCGAAGCCCTCACTTAGGAAGCTCAAAAGTTCTTTTCTTCTTTACATCAACTAACTTGAGTGTCGAAGGATTTTTTCAGAAAAAACTTTAGCGCTCTCTAATTCTTTTCTTTAAGTACAGAAATCCAAGTCAGAAGCATGGAGTATATTATTCAATTGAGCTAAGTGTTCTTCCCTATTTGATGCATAAAAGGGTAGATTCTGACATCAATAGCAACATTCTTTTTGAGAGCCAAATGAATCGATCCAAATTTATTTGCACTCAAACTTATGCTATTTTTCTCTTTTACCCCCTTTTTATTGAATTAATTTATTTTGCTTGTTATGGTTCTTGGCTTTCTCTCCATTCTTTTTTATATAAAATTAAATAAGAGGGTAACTGTGGAGCATTTTCTTGAATAGTATAACCACTCATCCTTTAAGTGAGATTCATATGATATCATACCTTCTTTTGACTTTTTTTAACTATTAGCCTTTGTGCTATAATTGATGGCTCAATCTATTTGAATGCTTTGACACTAACTTAGATAAGGAGAAGGGAATAGGGTCGTGGGTGAGTTTAGTGCCCCTCCTAGTTTATTTTGTAAAAAAAAGAAATGGAGCAAGGGACCCACCCAATTCATCAATTTAATAAATCAAAAAAACCTACAATAACTTTGCCTTTTTGAAAAGAGTATGTTTTTCTTCTCCTTTCACTGGGGGATAATTGGACAGAACTATCTTTCATGTTCCCCAAGATGAGTTTGGCTAGCATAATCTCTGTAGTTAATGATTTTCTAGCACTTTTGGATAAAGTTGCCTATCCTATTTGACTTTCTTTCTTCCTTCTTTCATCATTCTTGAGTTTCAAACTTAGGAAGGTTGATGAGATCTTAGGGTTCATCTTCTTAAGCCTATAGACATGAATTATCAAGCCCTAAAAAGTATCAATCATAGTAGAGCATAAAAATGATGCCATCCATGTGCCGACATTTTGCATGAGCAAACCTGTAGCTTAATCTTACTCTATGGGTTGCTTACACTTGATGCTTAGGTTCCTCCATTTGGTAACATAGTTTAGAATGGATTTACCTTAGTTGTCACTGATAGATACAAACTTGATGCGAAAGGCTTCCTCTATTTCTACCCAAATTTGATGGAGTTGTCTTCTAAAGAAGAATACCAATCGAAGGCCACTCCATGCAAACTTTGGGAAAACTAATGAAGAAGCAAGGCATAATTACCCTCATTGTTGGCTTAGGTGGCTACGAAGTGAGCTAACTATTATTCTAAATTATTGACTTAGTTGAAGATCTAAAATTTAGATATCATGTAGCCTTTGGCATATAGCATCGCATCGAACTCCTTGAGATAAGGACTTCCTCTAGCCTTTCATAGAGTTTCGTTAGTGACGATGGACTACTTGATTTGATTAGTCATCTCTGTTGAATTTGATCTTTAGTGAGGAGTTATGACTCTTCTTTATTGAAAACTATCTCTATGGGTGCAAAGGAATTTGCATCTTGACTTTTTAACCTGCTTGCTTCAATAGCTGCATTTTTAATAGAGTATTACTCTTAATCTTTTTCACCATAAGCTCTTACATAGCCATCATGATTTTAGCCATTTGATCGATTTTGGCATAGAGATTTTTATGTCTCTATCCCTTTCTTCAAGCTATCTCCTTAACGAGGAATTGTCAGCTTTTTGACTCTGCTAGGCATGAAGATTGATAGATTAGCTCCTTACACCTCATAGAAATAGTGGAAACTTTAGTAGCTAAGTTGATAATGTTAGGTTCTAGACCTCTTGAATTAATACATGGATCCTAATTGGCAGCAACTTTGGGTGGGTGGTGATACCCTCACACTAGTTCTCCCCATCTCCTTCAATTTTATGATAAAACATGTGAATAATGTATACCTTGTAGTCAATATTTTTTCTTCACTATGGAAGCTATTGGGAAATCAATACCAATGGAGTTCTTGTGGCTTGATTTTCTCACCCTCATCATTTCTTGGCAATGACAAAGGCTTTATATAGATCTTCTATGAGATCTAAAACTTATGAAACTTTGGAGGTTGCCCTTGTTGTGCTCGACTCTAGCTTGTCTTTAAATCAAACAATGGTGGCATTCTTAGCTACATCATAGAGTGGGCTAAAGGAATTGTTCACTAGAACTTCGGGCTTGGGGGCTAGTTGGTCCTCTTGGAACTTGACAAGGACTTTGGAGCTTGTCCACTACCTTTTGTTGTCTTCTTTAAAGGCAAGTGCTTTTTCCTCTTCTTTTAATGGCAGAGTCATGCTCTCAACCCGAGGTCTTGAGATGAGAAATGCAACAACCACCACATGCCCATAAGAGAGACCTTACAAATATGCAAGGCTTTTTTTTCATGATATCACATGAATAGCAAAGATTGAAATACAATTAAACTTTCAAATTAGGTTCAATAACCAAAATCTGAATTACATATTGATTGTTTCAATACTAGATATGAGTAAAACTAAAATCTTAGTTTTTTAGTTCTTGCACGACTAATTCACTCTTTCAGCAGTATCCATACACATCTACTTATCAAAATCTAAAAAGAAAGGATAATACAATGATAAGCTTAACAACCCTGTAAGCAATGATCACCTCAGCTAAAAATAGGATAATAATAACATTTAAACATATGTTATTAATAAGCATATTGCATAGCCATATTTTTAAGTTTCCTATTTTCAACATATAATGCCACATATCATTCAAGTCTGGCTATGTTTGAAATCATCATCAACTTGCCAATGTTTTACCCTGCAAACAAGGTCCTGATCAATGTATATCTCTCAAAATCATGAATATTACCAATGTTTAACTTCTAGTGATGGGATCCTAGCCAATGCATATCTTCCATCAGCCATGGGCATCCAACATAGTCGGCATTGGAATCTTAATTATATTAAAATTAATGTCATCTTTCTCAAAATTCATGTACATCAAAAAAACTCTGATAATCATAATAACATATCAATAATTTATCTGTTTATTATTGAGCATAATAACCCAATATCGGAGTGCATAACATAATATTTATTTGATAGCATAATATTCCAAAATTCACACATAATATTTGATAGTATCATAATTCACCATAAAATACATTATATACATGATTAATGATACATAAATATGAATCATCACTTACATATATATACATGAACTATATGGAAAAGTTAAATCATCATTTACATTAACTCTTCAAACCATTTTTTTATTTAATATGGGATTATTCATGCATGAAGGGTATTACAATCTTTTTCCTTTATCAAGCAACATCCTCATCATACGCTATAAGCTTGCTAGAATTTATTTTGCTCCCAGAGTGGGGTTGCCTTTAATATCATTTGTAACATCTCAAGCCCACTTGCTAGCTTAATTAATCTATTAGTCCGAGTTCACATGATGTAATACTTCAAAAATAATCCTACATCAAATGAGAAAGAAATGTATTATATGCTTATAACTCAAGTTCACTTGCCACGAATTAACTTTCACTCAAGCTTTTGGACCATATGATTTTGGTCCGTTAATGAAGTTAATTGGACTAGTAAGTGGGTTTGGAATGTAATAAATGGTATTAGAACCAATCCGAGTATACAAAGTTGGTGGGTATGAGAAAAGGGCTACCTATAAGATGGTGATAGAGTTCTGCCATAACATTGAGCCATCCTTGCAATATCAATGATCTGGTTCAGGTAGATTATGGCTAACTTATAGCATGCAACAAGGATATCACATTATAAGAAGAAAAAATTATAATACTTAAAAATTAGTCCCACATGGCCTCAATAACAGAGTTAATTAGATTAGCGGCTAGGCTTGAGGCATTATATATAGCCTCAATAACTCAAGTACAAATTAATTGGTAGTAGTGAACTTGAGTTATAACTCTTCAAACCATTTTTTTCTCATCTCATGTGGGGCTATTTATGCATAAGGGGTATTATAAGAAGACTTAAAGAAGATACCATTCATGCCTCCATTCAAGGACTACAAAGGTTGGTTCTTCACTGATGTGTTTATCCTTGTTTTCCTAAGTGATGGTGAAGGAGGGTTTTGGGTGGGTCAATGTATCGAAGATAGGGTACTAGTTCAATTGAGAGCCATCAGACTTTAGAAATGAGGTTCGCATGGCGGCGTCCCTTGGTATAAGGGACAATGATCTAATTATGCTATTCTTATAAGAGTTCAAATAGTGGGTCAATGTATGGAATATAGGATACCCGTTCGATTGAGAGCCATCAGACTTTAGAAATGAGGTTCGCATGGCGGCATCCCTTGGTATAAGGGACAATGATCTAATTATGATATTCTTATAAGAGTTTAAATTAATCTTTTTTACCATATTGGTAGGTGGCAAATAAGGGTAGGAAATGGAGTTGGTTTTGAAGTGGTAGCTTTAGACAGCTCCATACCATTATTTCCCTCAATGGGACCTTGATTAGTTGGTATTAGTATGGAGGACGAAAGCAAATTTGTTTTTAATGTATGCCTTATCATTCATTATTTCTTTTATGTGATGCAAGGTCCAAATTTTTAGTAAGCATAAGTATTGACTATTATTTTCTTCTATATTAGGGACTAGAAAACTTTTAATTAAAAGATTGTAGTTCTTGTTAGCTTCTTACCATAGATGTTTACATATGAGAGAAATTTTTTTATTATCATTTATATTTATTTTCATTTGCTTTAATGTATGGGATGACATTATTTTGTCAGGTTCTATGTTCAAGTCCCATGTTCCTTCTCCCTTTAAGATATTGTGCCTCATTTGAGCATGCTTTGAAGACTTTTCATTTGGATTTAACATTCTATTTAGATAGCATCCCAAGGTAAAGATCCTTTATGAGGTCTCAAGAGAGTAATATTCTCATGATTGAGGAAAAAATCTCTTTTGACATAGAAAATGTTGTAGATTTTAGTTTTTCAATGGCATTAGGGTGATTTAGGCCAACTTCTATTGGGATCCTGATATGGGGCTCATGGTACTTGGGTCATCACCTGACTTAGGTGAACAACCATTGTCATGATTCAGATAAGTCACTTTTAAAGGAAGCAATGCTTTCTTATTAAAGTAGAAATACTCCAAGTAGAGGTTTATGGAGCAATGCTCTAGGATGTTAACTTTTAGGTACAAATAAAATAAGGATCCAGATCTTTAGCTTTAGGATAATAATGGAGCTATGCTCTAAGTCTTCAGCCTTGGGGCAGTGATGGAGCAATACTCCAAATCTTTAGAAATAAAGCAATATTTCAGGTTTCAATATTAGTGGAGTAAAGCTTTAGGAGCAATTCTCTCTGTATCTTCCTTAATGAAGCAATGCTCTAGGAGTCTTCAATGGTTTAGAGAGTAATGCTCTAGGCTTCAATAATATAATGATGCTCCAGTCTACATTATGGAGTAATGCTCTAGAGCTTCAATAATAGAACAAAGCTTCAAACCTTTGACAATGGAGCAATGTTTCAAACTTTAATAATGGAGCAAGGCTCTAAGTCTTTAATAGTGGAGTAATGCTTAGGCTTTAATAATAGAGCAATTGTCTAGTCTTCAATAATGAAGCAATGCTTCAATCTTCAATAATAAAGCAATACTCAAAGTGCCTTCAACAATGAAGTAATGCTATAGAGGGCTTCATCAATGAAGCAATGCTTTGGGTGCCTTTTTCAATGGAGCAATGCTCTCGGTGTCTTTAATAATGGAGCAATGCTTCGAGAGGCTTCATCGATGGAGAAATGCTCCAAGTAATAGAAGGAAGATCTATTACAATTTATGCCTCCTAGTCTATGGGTTTTGAGGGACATACCTTATCTATAAGATTGAAGGCTTGCTCGCTAGCTAGGATGATATTTTTGGTTCTATCTTAACACTTGTCCCCATCAATTCATGCTATGTTATGCACCACTATCTCTTATGATGGTTATCTTCCATTTCTTCATGATTCGAACACTTCCTATTTATTTTTAGTTTCATGTAACTATTGGCTTATTAGATTTGGTTATATTACATTTCTTCTAGGTTAATAACTCATAGTCTGCAACTGTAGTAAGGATTTCCCTAGATTTTGATTCTTTATTTGCATTTGACTAGTGCTGGTTTCTAGCTTACATTCTATTTGCACTCGTAGTGTCCACCTATTCCTTGCTTTTATAATGGTATGTTGAGTCTCAATCTTCTAGATATAGGAGTACTCTTGAACCTTAAGTTGATTAAGGAAGAATTAAATGCCGATACACCCATTAACATGCTTGAAGACCAATTTTCCTTGAACTTAGGCAATACCTACAATAAATGGACTGTGCCCGTTACCAAGTAAGAATATGTAGCCTTCTTCTAGGTTCAGGTTTATGCAAGTACCTCTTATGTTCTTGATCAGTCATGATAATTAAAGCCAATCTTAGCTTGGTCATTGCCCTTTTCCATAATCAACTTATTTCTTTTGCCCCTCTTGTTTTATCCTATTTGTATGAGGGCTTTAAAGAATTAGTTCTTTATTCTATGTACAACTTGGAGAGTTGGAGGTCCTTTGTGGAAAATTTTTGCTATGGCTTTATGCATACTTTCCCTGATGTCTAACTAGAATGGTTTACTCACCAAAGACCCATCTAATTGATATTCATTTTGCCCTTCTAGAAGGTCCTTTCCTCTCTTTGATTATCTTAAGAAGCTCTATAAGGGTTTGACTCATCTTACCAACTCCCTTTTCTTTCCTTTTTGTAGAGTCTCTCATGACTCCTCCTAAAGGCTAAAATGTCTCATGAAGAGGCTATGGTCTTATGCCATTATGGAAGTATTTTCTGTCCACCAGGATTGTTGGGCCTGGTGTGGTGCTATTAAGGCCCAGGTGGGCTAACTGTATTGGGCTGGGTTTGAGTCCAAGGGTTGAGATTAAATCAAGTCACGGGTGTACACGGGCTTGGGGATTAGTTTAATCTCATTGGTTTAGTCCATGGGAGTTTTTTGTTGAGTCTGGGCCTGGCCCACTTCGTGGATGTATTTAAACTCTAGTCTCTAGGGTTTGGATGGAATAGAGAACAGATTCTTTTCTCCCAAAAATTCCCTTCTCTCATCATAGGGCGGCAGCCCTTTCTTTCTCCTCCCCATCTTCCTCCTTTTCAAGAAGTAAACCTAACAGGATTAGAAATCCTTAATTCTAGTTCTTGTTGAACGGGGAATCCCATTGCTATTCATCAAGGTCTAAACCTAACAGGATTAGAAATCCTTAGTTCTAGTTCTTGTTGAACGGGGAATCCCATTGCTATTCATCAAGGTCTAAACCTAACAGGATTAGAAATCCTTAGTTCTAGTTCTTGTTCAACGGGGAATCCCATTGCATCAAGGTCTAAACCCTAACAAGTGGTATCAGAGCCTGGTTCAAGGAGTAATCTGGAGGCCTTCAAGGAGTTGAAATAATTTCAACAGAATCTCGTCAAGGTACTTCTCTATTTTATAAAATTTATTTTTGTGCTATTTTTGAAATTGGCCATGGGGAGTAGCATAAAAATAGAGGTTGAGAAGTTTGATGGGAAGGGAAGTTTCTCCATGTGGAAAGTCCGGGTAGAGGACCTCCTTGTGCAGCAGGGTTTAGATTTGGCTTTGGAGGAAAGGCCAGATGGGATGACAGACAAGCAGTGGATTTCATTGGAGAAGAAGACATGTTCAATGATCAGGGGCTGTCTGGCGGATTCAGTCCTCTATTCAGTGCTGGAGGAGAAGACCCCGAAGGGACTCTGGACGAAGTTGCACACCCTCTATATGGGAAAGAATATGTGCAACAAGTTGATGTTGAAGAAGCGCCTCTACAGCCTTCGGATGTCAGAAGGTGGAGATGTGCTGGGTCACATCCAGATATTCGACCAGATGAGCAATGAACTTCTGAATGTTGGGGTCAAGATGGAGGAAGAAGATAAAGCACTTCTGCTTTTATGTTCAATGCCCACGTCTTATGACTCATTGGTCACAACACTGCTCTATGGGAAGGAGACATTAATTTATGAAGATATTGTCTCGGTGCTTCGGACGAATGAGCAGAGGGAGAAGATGACCAAGGAAGCTGTTCCCCAGGAGGGTCTATCAGTTGGGGAAAGGACAGGCAGAGGTAGGGGCAGGACAGAAGTAAGTCTGGAGGACGATCAAAGTCCAGGAAAGGCAAGAGAGAGCTGAAGTGCTATAAGTGTGGAGAGGTAGGACATTTTAAGAAGAATTGTCCTAAGTGGAAAAATCAGAAGGGAGAAAAAGGAGGATCTGAGTCTGTGAGTACAGTTGCAGATCAGGAGGTGGAGGATGATCTCTTGGTTGTATCAGATGATCACAGGCACAGCACAGAGATGTGGACCTTGGATTCAGCCTGTTCTCATCATTACACTCCCAACCGGTCGTGGTTCAGTACTTACACAGAGGTTGAGGAGGGGAATGTGACTCTTGGAGATAATCACCCTTGCAAGGTGGCAGGTATTGGCACAGTGAGGGTGAGGATGTTTGATGGTATGGTGCGCACTCTTACCAGTGTGAAGCATGTTCCAGAACTCAAGAAGAATCTGGTATCACTGGGGTACTTGGAGCGGACTGGATACAGCTTCAGCAGTCGTGCCAGGAGTGGAGTTCTGAACATCTCCAATGGAGCCATGGTGGTGATGAGAGGGAGGAGGCTGGAAAATAATCTATACAAGATGGAGGGCTCTGTGATGACTGTGAAATCTGAGGTGGCAGCTGTGGAGCAAGATCCCCGGGATGTGTACAGGATGTGGCATTACCGCCTGGGCCACATGGGAGACAAGGGGATGAAAGAACTGAGCAAGAGAGGTCTGCTTCCAGACTTGAGTAGCGGAGATATGGAGATCTGTGAGCCTTGTCAGATGGGAAAGCAGAGGAGAGTACAGTTCTCAGTCAGCA